>BJCM01210358.1:0-17511 GCA_018326385.1 Flaveria bidentis
CTGACATCCATTCGTATTTTATGTCGCTGTTGTTTTGTAATGCAGTAAAACAATTCTTTTGTAATCAATTAAACGATGATGTATTGCTCAACAACAGTGGTTTAAGTGAAATGAATGGTTTTTGATAAATTATTTCCGCTGCTTAAGGTTGTATAATTATAAAGTTTAATGTTTTAACTGTTGTGATTGACCAACTGTGAGGTTTCCGGGAATGGGGCCTTAAAGGATATCTAGATGAAAAGATCTTTATGGCACAACCTAAAGGTTTTGAGTCAAAGGGTGAAGAAGATAAAGTCTACTTATTAAAGAGATCATTATATGGTTTAAAGCAGTCACCAAGGTAGTGGTATAAACAATTTGATGACTATGTAACAACTCATGGGTTTAAAAGGAGTGATTATGATAGTTGTGTATATGTAAATGAGTATCAAAGTCATCAATTTATGTATCTTTTGTTACATGTAGATGACATGTTAATAGCATGTAAAGATGGAGGTGAAATTAAAGCTACCAAGGTACTCTTGATGAGTGAGTTTGAGATGAAGCAGCTTGGTCAGGCTAGAAAGATCATTGGTATGGAGATTTCTAGAGACCAGAGCAGTTGACAGTTAAGAATTTCTCAGAAGGCTTATTTGATGAAGGTGTTAAAGAGTTTTAACATGGATTAGTGCAAACCTATGAGTACCCCTTTTGCTCAGATGTTTAAGTTGTCATATGTTGATTGTCTTCTTACTAATAAGGAGGTCAACTATATGTCTAAAGTTCCCTATGTTAATGTTGTGGGAAGCCTGATGTATCTAATGGTGTGTAGTAGGCCTGATATTGGATACATGGTGAGTATTGTGAGCAGATTTCTAGCTAATCCTGGGAAAAGCCATTGGGGTGTAGTGAAATGGGTATTGCGGCATTTGAATGGAACTAGAAACTATGAATTGGTGTATGGGTTAGGAGGGATGTCTAGTAAAACTGTCACTGGATATATAGACTCAGATTATGCAAAGGATTTAGATAAGGGAAGATCTATAATAGTTTATGCTTTGGTAAGCTGGAAGACTAGACTACAATCAATAGTTTCTTTGTCAACTACTAAGTTAGAGTATATTGCTCTTACCGAAGCAATGAAAGAAGCACTATGGTTGAGAAGGTTTGTAGTGGATCTAGGATTGATTGTTGATGCAATTGTGTTTTATGACAACCAAGGTGCAGTTCAGTTAGCTAAGAACTATGTGTTCCATGAGAGGACTAAGCATATTAGAGATAAGTATCATTTTATTCGAGAAAATGTAAGTTCTAAAGAAGCTGAGGTTGCTCAGGTGGACAGCGAATTAAATGTTGCAGATATGTTTACTAAGGCATTGCCAAAGTCTAAGTTTCAGTTTTGCTTTGATACTTTGAGGATTGGATAACTAATGGGTTGATTAAAGTTGACATCAAGGTGGAGATTGTTGTTATGTTTAGTTTGGTGAAGTCAACAATAGTCAACTGGTTTAAGTTTTCAGTTGTTTTGTTTTGTATTGATAGACAAGTACATGGGTTGATTGTGTCTTTACTTCAAGTTTGAAAGGTTGTAACTGTAATAAGGTTGGGGCTGTTAATTACCATTAACAACGACTTATTAAGCAGTTAAATAGAAGGGATGTAGATGGATGTGATTCATTCTTTCCAATTTCATTATAATACAAGCTTATCAGAAAACCCATAATCATCTTGAAGAGTTCTTGATTTGAAGTTTTCAATTCTTGGAGTTTAATTCTCAACACAGACTTTTAAACTACTAATCTTAAGCAAATCATCATCTTCACTCTCTTGATAATTTCATCCAGCTGCCTCTCTTTCCGGCGATTGTTTTGTGCGACCCACCACCAACGAATCACCACCCCACCACCATTGATTTAACCATTGCTCAATTGGCATTCAATCTATTCTATATGTAAAAACCCAACTTAAGGTTATGATTCTTCTGCTGTAATTACTAATTTTGATTATGGTTTTATTTATATTGCAAATTCTTCTTTTTCGTCTAATTGCACCACCTACTACCGCCGGTGTAATCTTAGTAGGTATTTTTACAACATTAATCCTTTTGTATGTTTTTTGTTGTTAGGGATACCTCATTTGCGTTGAATATAATGCAAGAAAAATGACTATTAAGAACTAAATTATTAGAGATTGATTTATCAGTCTTAGATACATAGTATCGAACACTAATTTATCCGTTACAAATTTTATTTGACACTGAATTTTGTATGCCTAATGTAAGTAACTGATAATCAGTCCCCAAAACTAGGACAACCTATTTAATAATAAATATTAGTCTCAAATACACATAAACAATTAGAGTATTTGGAAGGAAGTTTGATGGTAACTGAATTTCAGTCCCAAATAAGATATCTAAATGGTGTTATTATTTGAGTAACTGATAATCAATCTTTAATATATAAGGCATATATTTAAGACTAAAAATTAGTTCTAAATATTCAAAATACATATTGATTTAAGGACTAAAATTTAATCTATAATGATATTTGCATTAGAAAATGATTAATAATTGATTTACAACCTTTAATTATTTTATATGGATTACGTTATTGTAAGAAATTTATTGAACACCGGAAATCAGTCTTAAACATACTATAATTGTAGTTATTTGGAACTGATATCTAGTTTGTAAAGAAGATTGTAGATGTAATAATTGGGGATTGATATTTAGACTTTAATAAAGAAAAAAATTTACTTTTGAGAATATATTAGAGAATACAAATCAGTTATTGAATATTCATATTGTAAATTGAATCGGGGATTGACTTTCAGTGCGAAATGACTTTCTCATAGGAATAATGATTATTTTATATGTTATATGGAGACCAGACTATAGTCAAAAGCAAGAGTTGTGGGGATTGATTTTGGATTACTTTGAAAACTTGGCAATAAAGAGTCATGTTCACTTAGTTGATTTCCATCTTTTAATTTATTGGTATGTTACTTTGAATGCATTTGATGAATGAATATGTCATGTAAGGAAATTATCTTTGGAATACTTCTTTAAAACTAAGAAGGGAGAACTTGATATATTCCTTGGTGTTTGGCATTCAAGCTCTATGTGTCATTTAAATTTTTAGTTCTATGATTAACCTTAATAAAATCAAATCCTAGACACACTTTAGTGGGTGAATGCCTTCGTAGAGGTAGTGGTCCGCAATGATGGTGCTAATTATAAGAAACAGAATGATGAACATGGATTCCTTTATAATGCACACTATATATCTATTTACTTGACAAATATCAATTTAAAAAACATTTGTCATTGTTGAATTAAAAAGGAGCATAGACTTTTGAACTCTTGAAGTTACCTGATCATTGCGTTCGTAAAGCCGCATGCGACAAAGTGCGGGTTTGTTTAGTAGTTACTAACATATTGCTATGATTCTAGATGTAGAAAATTTTGATAGATGCCTTAAATTTCATGACAAGCATTACCAGTTGAAATATGATATTGGCACATCTGTAACAACAATAACAACATGACTTGATTGTAGCAGTTGGAACTTTGATTTTTCATCAGATAACTATCCAGTGGATGACTTAGGATAAGCTTAAAATATGGGGTTGAGGGGTCCTCCTCATGTAAAACTTAATTTTAATGCAACACTTTCTACACAGCTATTGTTATTAGTTGTTTTGACCCGTTTGCAGTTAAAATAAGTTTTTCATGCTTAAATATATAAACGCACAAGAAAAGTGCTACTCAATATAGTTCTGGTTTATGATTTCATAGATCCTTATGCGGTTTTCCTTAACCGAGAGGACCCATTGATCTTGCTGTCAAATTCTCAGAAAAATCAATTCAAATATCCAAAATTCATTAGTAAGGTTTAAGCTTTAAATTAGTTTTACATTTGGATGAAATATATTGAATCTGAGTTTCAGCAAACTTACATTAAGGTCAACTTAATAGTTTCTTAGATATTGACCCAATAGTTTGAACTTTTATTTTTATTTTAGATGTTGAAGATTGAATCTAATGATTGCATTGGTTCTTTTTATGCATTACAATGTGGATACTTTTGTTAGTGCCGGTGATTAGTGCCATTAAAAGAAAGAGATCTAAAGAACAAGATTCAGGTCAACTTAAAATTCAGTCAACCATTGATGGGAGTTCATCTGAGATCGTAAAACAACCCACACGTAAACACAATCGTCGTTCATCCAACATTGATTCTAATGGTAATTGTTCATTTTTATATTATATCATATAAGTATTTTCATTTATAGTGAATATTAATAATAATATTTTGAAAATGCAGCTATTACAGTCGAACCTGTTCCCCACTCAGATACCTTTTATATTTGTACAAAGTTAAATACCATACTTGAGTGATGCATGTTATTTATACATATGCATGTTTTATAGGAGAAATTATTTTGTTCCGATGTATTTTGCCTTACTTATAATATTTACTACGGATGTAAATGAACATCCAGATGCGAATCAACCCCCGGTCGATCCACCAAAAAGGTGTGGTCGAACTCTTAATCATAGTGCTACAAAGACTTTCCAGACGTTGCCCGAGGGTTCTAAACTTTCTTTAACAATGGCCAATGAACATGATAAAAAAGTAAGGAAATTCGTTGGGACTTCAGCTACTCAGTTTGCAACCGAGTGTGGGATCGTAATGTGTAATATATGTCCGGTGAACTTTCATAAATGGGAGTCCATTCATGCCGATGTTATGGTGCAAATGTATGAAAAGTTACATGTAAGTTGTATATTTTCATTCCTAATATAAAAAATATTATTAATTCTACACTTGGTTTGCATTAAAATATTTTTATGTGTTCCCTATTATATATTTAGTTGTATTGTTCACATATATATTCATGTAGGCAAAATTCCACTAATTACGAGCAGATATAGTTTTTATGGCGTATGTGGATGATCACCTACATCGTCAACGGAGACGTACTAGAGGTAAGTTGAGTGCTCATTGGAAGAAGAACGGGGTAAGAACCAACCACATTTAGCAAGATAAATTATGGATCTCGATTGTCGAAGCCCAAAAGATTGGAACCAATTATGTGACTATAGGGAGATGGAATCAACTCAAGTAAGTTTGCTCAATTTTTGAAACCAATTTATTTATAATTCCATTTTACAAACCTTTATCTTTTTATTATATAATTATGTTCGTTTATGTAAACTACAACAAACTGTAGGCCGCAAGGTGTTAACAATTATGTTCTTTAACATTTTCAATCCATGGAAAGATGACTTAGTGTATAAGATTAAAATATATATCTCATTTTTTGTATGTTATTACTGCATCATTAATTATGATATGTATTCTTGATTGAATAGCCATGTATTTTTATAAATTTTTGTTTTAGCTTTTAGGCTCTAACATGTGTGTTGGTTTTTATAAAAAATAGTATTCAAATGGAAGTTAATCGTCAAAAACAAAGAATTGTAAGTAGAGGAGGATGACGATCAATTGTGAATCATGTATTTCACATGGTAAGTCTTGAATATTAAAATTTAAATGTTTTATCTGATTTAGTGAATTAATTTAGCACCCTCTATTTTTGAACCATATTTGAAACATACACATTAGACTTTGATTATTAGTATTAAACTTGATCATAGTATTTGCGTATAACTTAGTATGTTATTTGACAAATAAATGTAAACACACATATGTGTAGTACTACTAGTTTTGTCAAGGCAACATAATTATGTACTTCTTCATTTTTCTAATTGAGCTTCAAGATCAAATAACTTGTAAGTTTAATTGTGTACTTGTTCAGTTTCTAATTGAGCATAAAGATCGAATAACTAGTGGTTCATTGTTCTCTTAGCTGTAGATTTGTCTATGCAACTTAACCCCTTGTTTCATATTTTTTAAAGTATATTTATCTATTTTTATTTAAAGTTCTTAAATTCTTATTATCATAGACAAATTTTGAGACTCAAACGCATCCTACCCCATTTGAAGTATATCACAAGCTACATTTTATGCTGAAAAACAAGGATGGCTAAATGATGATGCGCACATTCAATATGTAAGTTATAACTCTCTAGGATCATGTCAACTTGATTATACGTTTAATATTGTTCTTGTTTTTATATACCTTAAATTTTGTTAGTAGAATATTATTTGTCATAAATAGGAGGCGGTGGCGAAGTTAATTTGCATGGATGGTAGGTGTTGGACCGGTGCTTGGAAAAAAATATTTTTGGTTGACATCAGCAACTCAATCTTCTCAACAACCTTCAAGCGAGGCAGAAACTCTACGCAATCAAGTAGCTTCACTAAAAGGAGAATTGAAACAAAGCAATGAAAAGTATGAAAAAGTGTCAATATTCATGACCTCAAAGTTTCTAGATTTTGAGGGTGTAGCATTCACTGCAGCAAGTAGTGGAGCAACCTGTTCAGAGGAGCAACTTAATGATGATGTTCGTGGCACTAACAGTTTGATTTAGTATGTTAGCTAAAACATGTTTTTATTGTGTTTGGTTGTTAGATGTTTTTATGGCGTTTGGTTGTTTGTTCTTTATATGATAGATTAAATTAGTATGTTATCTAAGACATATTTGTTAATACATCATGTTCCTAGTTTATGTTCTTAAATGTAAAAGTCTTTCATTTCTTACACATATGTAATGTGACTACTTAATGAAATATGATATGCTTCTTGATGTTTATTTGTCTTTGAGTATTTCATATTATTATTGTTTTAGTATAATTCATATGTATGAACATCATATATAGGTTTGAGGTTGTTGTACATAGTTCTAAGTCAATAATGATTAAGAAATGTGTTCAACTTAGTCAGGTGGTTATTTATGCTAATGGATCATACTTATGGACCATACGCATGAATGAATCATACTTATGGACTAGTCGCATGACTAAACCAGGAGACTGACTGAGTCATAAGGTTGATTCAGTCGCACGATTGAACTTTCAATCGTGCGTATGAATCAACCGCATGAGTCAGTCGCACGACTTAACCATGCTAATGGTTTAGTCGTACGAATGAAACTAAAAACCTATAAATACCACATAATTTGTGGAAAAACGCTAGACTTCAAATATTCACAAACCCTAGTCGTCAAGAGCGCCCTAAGCAGCCTATCCAACTTCATAGTTCGTTCCTGATCGATTTCTACTCAATTCTTAACGTTTGTTTCATCGTTAGATCGATCAGGTTGTCGTTCGCACTGATTTGATCGCCTATCAAATAGGATTCTGCACTATTTGATCTGGTCTCACGCAGAATCCGTTATTACTCCGTACAAAAACGATCCTAACAAGTGGTATCAAAGCTTTAGCTCGTGATTTTACGTGGATTCAATTGGTTTTGGTGTTAAAACTAACGTTTTCAATCAAAAGATTCACCTTTTTGTTTCAAAAAGTATTTTTGAGGATTGCATGTGTTAAAGTTTTGATTTTTCATCAAACGACATATTAGGGTTTCTGAAAAATTCGTATTTTGTGTCAAAGTGTTCAAATATTCAATTTTTTCAAACACAACAGCCTTCAGTCGCACGATTGGACCATTCGTACGACTAAACCCATTCGTATACTCTCATTCGTATGACTGAACTCAGTTGTATCTCTCACTCACATGGTTAAGCAACTCCAGTAAAGGTTGATTACAATTGCCCTGCTCATTCGCATGACTGAATCCAATCACCTGATTGAATTCATTTGTATATTTCATTCACACGAGTGACCCATTCGCATAGCTCATTCACAGGAGTGAATATGTCTTGTTCGAAGTTTACGAAGTTTAAAGCAATGGAAGACCAGTTTACTTCATTCACTGCTGGAAAGGACTCGTGTAGCCAGAACCTTCTACTTTTGGAGAATGAGATTGGAAACCATAACAAACTGCCAAAGCTGTTAACTTTGGATGAATACCCACAGTGGAAACATCGGTTTGAAATCTACTTTAATGGAGTTGACCCAAACCTTTGGACATCCATTAAGACTGGTTACATGGTACCAGTCAGTGCTAATGGAGTTAAATTGACTTTGGGAGGAATGAGTGAATCCCAGAAGACTCTGCATAATACTGAAAAGAAAGCATATGTCTTGTTGACTCAGTCTATACCTAAGGACATATTTCATCAGTTCTATGGGAACAAGTAGTCTAAGAAATTATAGTAGACCTTAGAAAAGAGATACAAAGGAAATACAACTCTAAAAGCACTAAAGGCGAAAGATCTTAAGAAGGAATTTGAAAATTTCTCTTCGATTGGGAATGAGAGCTTAGATGATATCATTGATCAATTCTATCATCTAATGAGTGAGTTGCACTCTCATGGCGTGACCATATCCATGGAAGATAAAATCTCTAGTTTTGCTAATGGTCTGCCAGACAAATAAGATCCATTTATGTCTAATCTGAGACAAAACGACACTCTGGCTACTTTAGACATAAATGATTTCATTTTGAAGTTAAGGGAGGAAGAACTACGTATGAAATACAAGTCAAAGAAAGGATCCTATGCTCAGAATCCTGCACTATACAATTCATTTCCAACTCTGGCTACTTTAGGCGCACCGCTACAAACGGCGTTTGTGTCTAGCTCTTCTGCTCCTTCCCAAAGCAGTGCATTAGGAACCGTAACATCAGGGTCATTTGGAACCCAATACATAGTTCCTGAGGCAAATACTACCAAGTTGAAGACCGAGAATCTCGGAAATGTCATCGTGGAAGTTGCTAAAGAGCACATGGACCTTCTAGCTGCTGTTGTTCAATCTTATGATGGATTAGTTGTTGGTAAGATTGGAAACTGTCATCTTGCTGACGAGGACTACGAGCAAGTTGATGAAACTGAGCTAGAACGCATGGATATGATGTGGGCCTTGGCTAGTGCTGTTAGAAGAGCCAAGAAGTTTGTTAAAAAGATGGGGCAAAATTTGGTTGCCACTAAAGATACGACATTTGGATTTGACAAAACCAAAGTCACATGTTTCAATTGTGGTGAAATGGGCACTTCAAATATGAGTGCGTAAATCCAAAGAAGACTGGAAATGGAAATCCTTTTCCTACATTCAACCAACAAGACAAGGATAAGATTGGAGCTTCATCTTCAAGTAAAGAGTCTAAAGCTTTGGTTGCTCAAGGTGATGAAGGACAAGACTGATCCTTCCGATTCGTTTCTGAGGGTGAATCAAACATTGCTTTAGTTGATACATTGGATTATGGATTTGCAAGTGAAGGAGACATCATAGCTGAGCATACACTTTCAAATATCGAAGAAGCTATGGATGTCATTGATCATTTAGTTGAAGAAGAGCTTAGGGCTACAAACTCAGAATCTCCAGTCACCGAAGATTTTGACACTACTTTGATGGCTAATTCGTCTGGTTCTACACAGGTATATTCTAAAGACAAATTATTTGAAACACATGCATGTACTGAATGTGATAAATTTAGGGAAAGAATTGATTTAAAATTTGCTAGGTTATTAGAACATAATGATAATCTAGTAAATGATTTACAACTCTGTACTGAAGCAAATCATGTTTTAAAACAAAATAAGTGTAGCTTCAAAGAAAAGATAGAACTGTTAGGGGAAACAACTAAGTGAAACCGAGGTTGTTGCCTTAAATCAATCAAATGACATCTAGTTCTATTTAAATTCTTTGGAGGAAACAAAAAAGGAAAAAAGCAGTTTTGCAAGTCGAAGTTGAATTATTAAAACAAAAACTGCACAGTTTGGCAAGTTCTTCTCACACAGTTCAGAACCTTGTGAAAGAACGGAATGACGGGGATGGTCTGGGTTATAAGGTAGATCTGCCACCACATGCAATCCTTTTGAATACTAAATGTAGACTAATTAATAATAACCCTATAAAGGATCATGTGGTGTCTACTCCTCTGGTCAGTGATCCAGATTCTACGGGTAAACCTGTGAAATCTGTCACTAAACAGAAGGATTCTACTTTGGGATCAAAAGAAAAGATACCTGTTGAGGATTTGGGTGATAAAATTGAAAAGGTTAAATTAGGGTTAGGTTCACAAACATCTATTTCAGAACCTAAAAGGTCTAATCCAATGAACCTTAAACGTATTAATCATCAAAATCCTAATAAAATGAAAGTGAATGATGTTCAAAATGTCAAAACAATTAAGTTTGTTAAAGAATGTGAAACATCTAAAAAGGAAGAGAAACAACCCAATCGGACATATCTAAAACATCGACCAAACTCAACCCCACATCAAAATTTTCCTCAAACTGTCGAAGGGAGATCCTACTACAGTTGTGGAAAACGAGGACATATCTCTCCAAATTGTCCTTATTATCAGACACCTAAAAAGAAAATTGAACTTTTTGATGAAAAACCAAGATTTTCTAAAATTAGATCTAATACTCCTCCAAGATACCAAAGGCCACACAGATTATTAGCTCAAAGCAAGGATGTGTCACCTAAGGTTACACCTAAGATTATTAGTAAACCTAAAGTTCAAACCATAAGCAAGTCGTCTGTTTACCACAAACAGACCTTATACTAAACTGGTTTATGGAAGAAAAACCAAGAAATGTGTATGTTAGTGAGAATAAGAAGAAGAAAGATGTGCCCACATCCTTTGAAGGATAGTGGGTTGAGTTCATGATGTGTGATACCTTTGGGACACCCAAGCCAATTAATGCTTGGGTCACAAATCTGAACTAATCAATTCCTTTGTATGTGCAGGGGGTCCGCTATAGTGCTATCACTAATACCTGGATTATTGATAGTGGGGCTTCCAGGCACATGACCGGGAATTCGTCTCTCCTTTTCAACGTCAAGCAAATTAAAGGGGGACACAGATCATTCGCTGGAAATAAAGGAGGTTACATCACCGCTCAAAGCGAAGTGGGAAACGAGAAAGTGAAGTTTGACGAGGTCAACTACGTTCAGAAACTACAAAACAACTTGCTTTCTGTCTCCCAAATCTGTGATAAGGGATTCAAGGTTGTGTTTGACAACAAGAAGTGCTACACGTTGAAGAAGGAGTATGTTATCGAGGAGGATAAAATTCTAATGTCAGCTTCAAGATATAATGATCTGTATGTATTGGATGTATCAAAAGCCTCCACAATTGAGTCTACTGCCCAGTGCTTCTTGTCAAAGGCAACATAGAGAGATTCAGTCTCCTGGCATAGGAGAATGGGACACATTAATCCCAAGAAGATGAATCATCTGGTTTAGAATGATTTGGTGAATGG
Source organism: Flaveria bidentis (assembly GCA_018326385.1). Classification (NCBI taxonomy): domain Eukaryota; kingdom Viridiplantae; phylum Streptophyta; class Magnoliopsida; order Asterales; family Asteraceae; genus Flaveria; species Flaveria bidentis. Next base: position 11,225 of record BJCM01210358.1, read on the forward strand.
AGTTACAGTCAAGAATTTCAAGCTCCCAGATTTCTGCGTAGCATGTAAGAAAGGAAAACAGACCAAAAAGTCTCACAAAGCAAATAAAGTTAATTCTATCGACTTTCCTCTCGAGCTTCTACACATGGATCTGTTTGGCCCAGTTAGCACAAAGAGCATTGCTGGAGATTGGTACTGCTTTGTAGTAACTGATTATTACTCAAGATTCTCTTGGGTGATATTTCTGAAAGCCAAGTCAGAGACATTTGAATCATTCAAGCTTCTAGTCACTACATTGGAATCACTCTACAAACTGAAAGTAAGAAAGATTCGATCAGACAACGGAACAGAATTCAAGAATCAATGGATGGAGGCATTCTATCGAGAGAAAGGAATTGTTCATCAATTTACTTCGGCCTACACTCCACAGATGAATGGGGTTGCTGAAAGAAAGAATCGAAGCCTAATAGAGACAACAAGGACAATGTTAGCCGACTCTAAACTGCCTATTCAATTCTGGAACGAGGCAGTGGCTAATGCATGCTACACTCTCAATCAAGTCTTAATGGTCAAACATCATGGAAAAACATGTAAACCAAACTTGGAGTATCTAGAACCATTTGAAGCACCGTGCATGCTGTTAAAGAAAAATCAGACTTGGAAGTTTTGTGAGAAGGCAAAAAAGGTATCTTTCTCGGATATAGTATACCAGACAAGAGAGTTTATAACAACTCAATGGGTCAGGTAGAAGTGTGGTGATGTTGATGTACAAAGATACAACACCCCCCTTGCTAGCAAAGGACCTTCCTTCTTCTTTGACTATGATGGATTTTTCAAGTCCTTCAATCTACGTCCTTCTCATCCTGATGATGACTTACCTGCTCGAATGATGTACGATGTTCTGAATACTCCTACACTAGACTCAACATCATTGGTTCCATTAGACGATACTTCTAGCCCTTCAGGGGGAGAGCTTGAGGTAAGTGAGTCTTCCTCTAAAGATGAAGCAGTTGAGACTGCAAATGTGGACCAGGAGGAACAGGTTCCCACTATCAAAAGTACACAAGCATCTGATCTTGATGCCACTGGAACTTTTGAACCCCATACTCCAACAGCCACAAAAACTAAACCTGGGATTCAAAATCTGGATAATGAGGTAGTTGTTCCCACTATTCCCAGAACTCGAGTTAATGTGCATCATCCCCTGGACAACATCATCGGAGATATTCTATTGGGAGTTCAAACAGGAAATCAGCTATACTCAGCTGATTATGCTGCAGTCATGGAAAAAGGATATCTACACGATGGTGCTTATCGATGTTTTGTGTCTCAATTTGAGCCAAAATATGTAAGTGAAGCTTTAAACGATGAGGCATGGGTTAGTGTTATGCAAGAAGAACTCCTTCAGTTCAAGAAGTTAGGAGTATGGACTCTTGTGGATAGACCAAAAGGTGCAAAGGTGATTGGCACTAAATGGGTCCTTAGGTGTAAGAAAGATGACCAAGGGGTTATAATCAGAAAAAAAGGCTCGGCTTATTGCTCAAGGGTTTAGACAATTCGAAGGCATTGACTATAATGAAGCGTTTGCACCTGTGGCAAGGATGGAAGCAATTCGTATCTTCTTAGCCTATGCATCCTACATGAAGATCAAAATTTATCAATTAGATGTGAAAAGCTCATTCCTTCATGGTGAAATCCGTGAAATGGTGTACGTCAGTCAACCCAAAGGATTTGAGGATCCTTATCATCGGGATAGAGTTGATAAACTGGACAAGGCTCTTTACGGGCTTCATCAAGCCCCTCGAGCCTGGTATGAGAAACTCTTTACTCATTTGCTCAAACATGGTTTTCGCAGAGGCGTTATTGACTGCAAGTTTTTCATCAAAGAGAAAGATGGTGATTTACTACTGGTACAAATATATGTGGATGACAGATTCATCGGTTCCAAAAATTAAGCATTGTGTAAAGAATTCGAATCCATGATGAAAGCTGAGTTTGAGATGAGTGCCATGAGAGAGATGAAGTTCTTTCTTGGGTTATAGGTGGATCTGACACCAAATGGAATCTTCTTGCATTAGTCCAAATATGTAGTAAATATCCTTAGTCGGTTTGACATGGAGAATGCAACGTTTTCTAGGACTCCACTTGTCACGAACCACAATGTGGCACCCAATGAAAATGGTGATCTGGTAGATGCCACTATGTACCGAGTAATGATCAGATCTCTAATGTACCTCATAGCCTCTCGTCCTGATATTATGTACGTGAGGTGTCTCTATTCCAGATATCAGGCTAAACCAAAAGTGAATCATCTAAATAGGGTAAAAAGGATCTTTTGTTATTTGAAGGGTACTCCAACACTCGGGTTATGGTATCCTTATGATGATGACTTTGAGCTTATAGCATATAGTGACTCGGACTATGGTGGTTGCAAGATGAATTACAAGTCAACATCAGCGGGATGCCAGTTCTTTAGAAGACACTTAGTCACCTAGCAGTGTAAGAAGCTGACATCTGTTGCTCTGTCAACATGTGAAGCTCAATATGTTGTTGTTCACAAATCATTTGTATTAAATAGCAAATGCGAGACTACGGTTTGAAATTTTCTAACACCCCTATCTTTGTTGATAATTCTGCTGCAATAGTTGTCACTAAAAATCGGTCCAACACCCATAAACTAAACACATCGGTATTAAATATCTCTTTATACGTGACTATTTTGAAAAGCAATTAATCAATGTTGTTAAAATTAATATTGATTTTCAACATGCCGAGCTCTACACAAAAGCTTTTGACAAACCTTGGTTTTTATATCTTGTGGAGGTCAATGGCGTGAAAAAGAGAAGTGCTGTGATTCCAGAAGAATCGAGTTCTTAGTCCGACAATTTTTTCTTATTTTTTTAATTTTATTTTCCTGTCTTTCAAAATCCAAAAACACTAAAACATTTTCGGTTTTAGAATTTTAAGAGGGGAATAGTTTAGTTTTAGTATTTAACTACTTAAAAAAACGGGGGCTGGCAGATAAGCTGAAAGCAAAGAAATCAAATCTGTAATATTGATTCAAAAATTATGGAAAATGATAGTACACAGGGAACTAATTGTTTGGGACATTAAAAGGATTTAAATGATCAAAATGCTATATTCAATTTACAAGTCTGAGAAGTCTAAGCAAAATAAAGGAAAAATGATAGTAAACTAGTCTGCTACTGAGGTAACATAAAGAAAGTAGGCCTAGGTGTTGCTAGTTTATTATATGATGTGTCAATAAATTCAACACAATAGACGAGTAGACTTCATTGGTGAATTAAATTAAAACTAATTTGTTCAACTTGCTGTGGGTTTTCATCTCATCCCTGGTTAACACAATCAACGCATTTCCAATAAGGGGTGACGAGCAAATTAAACGCCACAAATATGTGCGGATGACCATAAAAATGAGCAAAGCACTTGGAAAAACTGTTAAGCACAATCAAGCTAATGACTAATGTTGTTGGTGTGTTATGTGCAAAAGGAAAAAGTGCTCTAACAAGAAGATAGGTTGTGTGCCTCTCTATTGTGTGATGGCACTGACCTGAGGATAAGCACCTAAATATTCTAGAATTCATTGTTGTTTGCGCCTATCTATTGTGTGATGGCACTGACCTGAGGCTTGGCATCCCTTTGAAAGCTCTTACAATAGTTTCTTCTTCTCAAATACCCATAGACCTCTCAAAAAATCTCCTAAGGAATGTTGATTACCATATAAGTGTGGGATCCACAAATGCTTGTTGAAATAATAAAAGCTAACTCATCACCAATGTGAGTCAAAAATTTGTGTATGGATTTAAGTGGACAAATATACTGACAATCATTGTGGCTGCAACTCTCGACGGTCAAAATCATTGTGTGCATCTTACAGCTCTAGTATGATTTTCTACAAGTGCTATTGACTCTCAGACAAATAAGAATGTAGTATCCAAGTACATATAAAAGGGTCCCAAATGATTATGGTATACCTGTATGATTGCATATGAATATTTCCAAAAATGATAAAAATAAATTGAAGTTGTTCTGGTCAGGAGGAAAAATCGGTTAGATGATTTTTAAAAGGTTTCAATCCACCTCAAACCAAAAACACAAAAATATGTCTTGTTTTGCTTTAATTCAATTTGTTTTCTATATTTGTTATCTTCTTTCTGCCGATGTCGGTCTATATAACTACATGAACTCTATGAATCACAAATTAAAAGGTCACGTCTGAGGAGACCAATCAGCTTTTAATTAAAAGGATCAGGTCTGAGGTGATCAAATGATTTTCTATTAAAAATGTCACATCTGAGATGATCATTGGTCATAGTGTTATATATCAAAAGTTAAATTTTGAGTGTATGGAAATGTATGAAGTCAAACTCATAAGTATGAGCCAACCGCACGATTGAATCATAAGTATGAGCCAATCGCACGCTTGAACCATAAGTATAAGCCAATCACATGATTGGACCATGAGTATGGGTCAACTATGCGATTGGATCTCAAGAATGAACCAATCGTATGACTAGATGAAGGAGTCTGAGTCAGTCGCATGACTAAACCCCTGTCGCACGAATGAATCATATATATGGGTCCAGTCGCACGACTGAAACTTAAAACAGTATAAAAAGGGGGTCAGTCGGTCGTACACCCTACGTGACTTTAGAAACTCAACCTCCTAATACCCAGACACTCTGCCAAAATTTCTATTACTGTGATTACTCTCCGATAGTGATACTAACTGATATGCTATTCATCTTCAGGTACTTTGAAACTGAAATCGGGTCAAATGAATGGATTAATCGAACCCACAATGACCGAAATTGTTAAAATTAAGAACCAGGACCATACCCTAAAATAGACCACTTAAATGGACACAAATGTTGATTTAAATGACACTAAGTGCTATTTCAAGTCCTTGTGAACCTAATGAACCTAAACATGAAGTGTAATGTAACGTTTTGACAAAGATTCAAATTTATGGTATCGAACAGTGCAAGATGTGAATAGACACGCATATGAACCTCAATCACATGATTGAGCCAAGCGCATGATGCAATCTCATGAGTGAATCAATTGGTGACTCGGTCGCACGACAGACTCAACCGCATGGCATAGCATATGACTAAGTCCAGTCGCAGACTCAATCGTACAACTGCGGTGAAAGATCAAAATATTTTTAGGAACTTAGTCGTATGGTTCAATCGGACGATTGTACCAGTTGATCAAAATCAACTAAAATTCAATTGGTATCTCTTACAAACAGATCTAATGTATATGTTTCTTGTGTGGCAGCAATATGGCTGAGAGATGGACAATGAGCACCAAGCATAACATTTGAACTCATCTAGATGTTGCGTCTCGGAATGCTTCTGAGTTCACCGGGATTATAGCCTTCCTACGTAGATCGAGGACCTACAAGGCCGTTTCTAGCCCTTGCACACCATACCGATCGATTTAGCAGGCTTTCTGGGAAAATGTCATAGTTGACCGGTCCGTTGAGCCCCACAGTATCTGGAGCTCTATATTCGGACAAGATATTGAGATCAGGGAAGATGACCTGAGGAGAGTCTTGAATTTGGGTGAGGACGGAGCCCATCCAACCAAGCTGTATCCCTTAATAGTTCGGGGATGTTTTCTGAGGATCAAGTACACTGGTGACATCAATGCCGGCGTACTAAACAAGAGCAACATGTGCCCCCAGTTCAAGTATCTGGCACATGTGATCCACAAGTGTATAGCCTCCAGACGTGAAGGATTCGATGAAATATCCGACCAAATCCAGAATGCATAGGTTGCACTGGTACTGAACCACTCGTTCAGTTTCTCACGCATGCTCCTCTCGTACTTGAAAGAGAACATAGAGGCCAAAGGCAAGGAAGGCTTCTGCATGTATCCAAGGTTCTTGCAAATGATCATAGACGAGAAGCTTCCTCTACTGCCTAAGGAGAAGGACGATGCAGTGATATTAGAGGTGATAGATGACACCACCCTGGGTTGGATGAAGGTGTACCAGGGGAAGCAAGTGAAGCCCCGGGTCAGGAGACTCTTTGGCCATCTGGCCAACGAGGATTACGCGGTGTTGGACCAAAAGAACCAATGAACCAGATCAGAAAAACCTTTAAGTCCCACAGACATCATAACAATTGAAGAAGTCTACATCAGCTGAAGACAAAGTCTGAAGACAAAAGTCTGAAGACAAAGTCTGAAGACAAAAGTCTGAAGACAAAGTCTGAAGACAAAGTCTGAAGACAAAAGTCTGAAGACAAAGTCTGAAGACAAAAGCTGAAGACAAAGTC
>BJCM01210359.1:5000-12732 GCA_018326385.1 Flaveria bidentis
AATGGTTGGGCCTAGATAAATGATTGAAATAAACTAATACTTTTGAAATGAACCTAGGAACCTTGACGCTCGGTAGCAACCTAGATCCCTAACACTCATTTCAAGAACAAAGTAAGTTAAGTCTCACAACCCCCTTTTTACTTCTTACTTTAGGGTGAAATAAACACTCTTTAAAATCATTTTTTATGGTGCAATAATTACTTCTCTTGTCCCCAAACATCAGCACAAACATTAACTCTATAGGGAGCCACGTGATTTGTGGATAGTAATATTTGAGGAATTCCTCGTACACGATGGACACTTAGGACAGGGAAACCCTCTATTAAGGTTCCATGATTTTTGTGTCATAAATTAGTGCGGCTTAGCCGTACTTAACAGGTCATACTTAAGCCCATGACAATAAGGGTTATGGATTAGGGGATGTTCTAGCACTCTGAAGGGTCAACGGGGTCGAGGATAAATTGTGATACATTCTTTTATGCATTAATACTATGGTTAAATTATTTATGATTTTTGTTATGTCATGTGTCTTAAACTTATGAGCTCACCAACTTTATGTTGACGTATTCTGGGTGTGTATTTCATGAGAAGAATGATTTAATCAAGTGATCATGGGTAGGAGTTGACCTAGTTAGAAGTATGGAGTTTAGCCACCACCTTATCTAAGTGTTAAGATTTGAGACAATTTACTTAAACTTATGTATTTGAGGTTAGACAATATTTAACTAGTATTTGTATTATTATGGATGCAACGTAGGCAATGGATGATTGGACGCAAATTATTTAAGTAATTTATATCATGTTCTTGCATTGTGTTGATATCAATTAGTCATAACCAATCCTGGTCAACGGGTGTCACAGCTTAATATGCCTATGTAGTAATAATTTCGGGTAGCAGTCATCTCATTATTCATCTTGAACTTCTTTAATATTTTTAGTATACTTTTCTTGAGATAATGTTTAGAGCCATTCTTTTGATTCTCGTGATACTAATACCAAGTATATGCTTAGGTAGACCTATCTTTCATTTCAAGCTGTTAAGGCAACTGTCTTTTTAACTTGTAACACTTTGGAATGTTTAAACCGGTTATAAATATATCATCCACATAAAGGAAGAAGGATAATATAGGAATATCTAAATTTCTTAATATAACAATATTGGTCTATCTCACCTCCTTTACCTTTTCTGCCCATGAAATCAGTAGATTTTACGTACCATTGTTTGGGCACCTACCTTAAATGTACACATTCTTCTTCAAGTTACACATTAAATCTTCTCTCTTTTTAATATGAAATCCCTAGTGTTGTGCCATATAGGCGTTCTAATCAAGATCACCATGTTAAAAACAGTCTTCACATCCAGCTGCTTTAGATGCAAAATTTTTACAACCACAATACTTAATACAAGCCTGATTGTAATCTTTTAACACCACCTAAAAGTCTCATTATAGTCTACCTCATGTGTCTATTGAAACCCTTTAACTGCCAACATGTGTTGTAACAATTTGTTGCATCATTTCATAAAACCTATCTATTTTGAAGAGCCTTCTTCCCATCTTGAAGTTTTGTAAAAACCCAGGTTTTATTATTTATTGTCCGCTTCCACTGAGACATATCTTTCAAATAAATAGTTGTCTAAGTGTATTATGGTTCATCTTTTTAACGAGAAGAAGATAATTAACTAATAAAAAAATATCTTCGAAGAGGTGTCATTAGCTTTGGTAGACCTCTTAACCCAATGCAAAAGAGTATTGGGATCTGATTCATCTGTTGGTGAGGACTACTGATCCATAAGATTGAACTCCTACCGTAAAAAAATATATTCTTGTTTTCAAAAAATTTCCGATCATCATTTCTAGTTTCTAGACTTTTTGTATCCCAACTCTCTCTCTAATCTTTGGATTTCTAAATTATGGTTTTCTTTTTCAAACACAATTAAACCTATTGAGACAAGTTATTGATATATGTAATAAAGTTTTTAGTGTTGAGCAACATAACTCTTTCTGTAAAGAATTAGGATTATTAGGTGCCTATATAAGCATCTTCGTGATTTAGGGTTAAAGGACTAACGTTGTTGATTGAAGGAAATTAGAGGGCTCGAGTTGTCGATCCTGATATGATGGTGGCCTATATATGCATCTTCTTGATTTAGGGTTTACGTGCCCCACATATGAATTTGTGTTGTGTGTTGTTACTTCTTAAGTGGTGGTCTTCATCGTCAGCTGTTATAAAAATCTTTCTACCTTGAATCATGTTTACAAGTATGTGAACGATCAAGTGATTATTGTCACCGTCTTTCCTTTGTTCGTATTGTTTCCCAACTATGGGTGGTTTTGTGGTTATCACTATTGTTTATCTTGTCAACTGAACTTCATTGATATACTAGTTACATATCATAATTTTTATTATAAGTTATTTAAATAAAATAAATAGGTTTAATCTAAACAATAATCATATTGTTTATTCAACACCCCATACCAAGAAAACCCAAACGCCAATAACCTGCTAAATTGTGTCGATCAAGCATGACTCTTTCCCTTACTAGCTAAGGTCTCACACTTACATGTTTAAACAAGTCAGTTTATGTTGATAGGTTATAAGTCATACAAAGCACCGAACACCTTTATCAAATTCATGTGATTACTAGTTTGACTAAATGAGCTTGTGTCAATCTAAGTCATACTAAATGAGCTTGTGATTACTAGTTATACTCATATTTTTTTTAAACAAAAAGGAACGCAACCATTAATTCATAAAGAAAAAAGAGAAGACGAATGATGCATTTTTCATCAAAAAATATAACATGATGGTATGGTATATTATTAATAACAATATAAAAGATCGATTTAATGGGATTTTAGTCAAAATTCGATTATAGTAAAACTATAGATGAAACGTGATTTTAGTTGATAGTAACTATGAATGATTGAATATTAGGGTTCTTGGCATTTGTTGGTTTTCGGTGTTGATGAATACTGCTATAAGTTGTTTAATTTAAATACTTTAGATGAGTTCCTTTTGCTGCCAAAAGAAATTTACATCACTTTCTTGCATATTTAGATTATAGTAAGGTTTTATTAAATTAGCATATAGCAACAAAAAATCAAAATGTGTATATTATAGCATTTTTCTGTATCGGTGTATGTAAAAACAAAATTGTTAATGAAATTAACAAAACAACAAGATAAAAAGGCCTTTATATTAAGGGGAAAATCGTATAATTTTTTTATTGAAATATACGAATAACTATTGTAACAAAGTGTAAAAACAGAGACATCATATAGAAAAAAGACGTTTGAAGTTTGAAACAAAATAAATAATTGATATAGAGACATTGAAATAACTGTATTGTGATTGTAGAACGTGGTACAAATTGGCGATGAATATTATTAAGAATCTGTCCATGTTAGGGTTGATGTGGAACCCATGATACTAGATCTATCCTTCACTCATTGAGTCCCTCCTAGTGGAGGCTTCTCAATATTCCTATCAACATACATTTCATCCTTATTCATCATTGGATAATTATGTCTTTATTTATTTTAATATATTGCATTTAATAGATTTTAAGTATTATATTGTAAGATATATGTGATTATTTTAGCTAAAAGATATTTGTTTAATAGCCTTTAACATTTTGCTCTTAGATTTTACTATACTTATACGAAATGCATAATGACGCTTCTCTATTAAAGTAGTTTAACAGAAACAAAAGTAGATGAAATGATGTTTATTTTAATTTAGTTTATTTTAAGTAATACTAGAAAGCTGATGATCATTAAAGGACGATATCCATCCATAACAGATTAGCAAAGGCTAATGCAAAAGTTAAGAAAAAATGTTAGAAAAGAACTTTAATTATTTGCTGATGATCGTTCGGTGATTATTGTTGGATTAGTGGCGAATAGTCTAAACAAAAAAATTGAACTTACTAACGAATAACCATATTTAGAGGGATAGTTCCTCGGGTCTTCGTCACAAATTCTAAAAGAAAAAGCCTCCATGTGTTTTCAAACGTTTGTTGGTGGGTACCGTTTACAACGATAGATTCATCGATAATTTATGGTTGATTTTAAAGATAGATTTTAGATAAGATCCTTGCCTAGGATTTTAATTGTATGTTGGTCAGAATCCTTTTGGAATGAATATTTCTTCTAGGGGTATACATCGAATTGGTTTTTTGGTTATTTGAATTTGAAATTTTTTATATCCGAATAGAATTATAATAAAATTCATAAAAAAATAAATAAATATATGACTAATGCTATTTAAATCTATTTCAACTTTGTTTTCATTAAAATAAACTGAAATTCACAAGAACAATTATTATACTAATCATCATACACTGTCTTTAACGCTATATCTACTTGTTACAAATTAACGTGAAACCTAAAACAATATATAACACTTGCCAAGGTTCATTGAGACATATTAGTGCACGAATCATCATACACATATCTTTAACACCAAAAATAATTTTATAACATCTCGTATTTTTGTTAAATCAAGAGTTAACTTTGTTACATTCTTGTAAAGACCATTATTGACATTTATGAAACTTGAGAGTTATTTATACTTGTTTCTATATTTTATTTAATTTAAAAATTAATATGATGAACAATTAAATTAAATAAGTTGATAATTACAATAATCATAATCATAATAATAATAATAACTTATAATAATAATAATAACAATAATAATAATAATAATAATAATAATAATAATAATAATAATAATAATAATTAAATAACAAGTTATAAAAGTTAACAAGTTAGATTAATGTTAAACTTAAAGTTAATGGAGGGGGTTTTATTGTCAATTTGGAAACTTAAAATATAAGTTTTAAACATAAAATAATGAAATCAAAACTAAAGGGACCATTTGTGTATTTAACCAAACAACCCAATCCCCCTTTGCCCCCTTGCCCGCATTTCCGGCACATCTCCGACCGGCCAAGTTCGGCCACCTTAAAACCATCTAACCACTTCGAATCGTAACCTAAAATCATGCCAACCGTTCCTAGACTCGAATCGAACTAGATTGTACAATTTAATTGTGTTTACAAGTCGGTTACAAACCTCAATCGATCAAGTAACCGGCGACATAAACCCCATGACCGTTCGAACATGTAATCCTAATAATAACCTAATGAAACGAACCTAAACAATAATCTAACTATCTCTAATCAAACCCAACTCTCAATTGCACCTAAAACAAACTTAATCCTCGAATTTCATCATCATCTTCGGTCGCAACTACACCACACTCGAACACCATCATCCGGGCTTCAATTTTCAAAATTGACAAGGGGCTTTGCATCAAGGACATCATACGAACTACCCACAAAGTTAATTGAACTATCATTATAAGGCCCCCGTTCCCGGGACGCTCACAGTTGGATCGTCATCATACATAAAACATATAATTACATTTGCCTCATGAAAATATTGCAGCGGAAACATTCAAAAATGACATCTCATTTCATTTTAAAGAACTTTTGCCAAATAATACAGCGTCAATCAGTTACAAAATACATTGTTGCATTACATCACAAAAGCGTTAAATAAATGGATGTCATCCCAAAAGAGCTGAGTAGTCACCTCGTGTCATCCTCAACAATCATTACCTGCAACTGAAAACACATCAAAGTCAGCATTGCTGAGTGTTCTAGTCTTATAAAATAAAACATACTTTTCTTTCGTTAAAACCGTTCTTTTCTTTCATGCGATCATACATCATACATACACATAGATAATAGTTATATTATCTTCTTCATTCGTTCATTCATCTTTATATCTTTACTTGCGCATTGGATATCTTTCGTACCAATACCATATGCTACACCCTGAACTATTTAACTACTGGGCCGAAGTCTATAAATAGACAGCTAAACATGGTGCCACAATACTAGAGGTAAGCGGTAGAGGTTCTATATAAATGGTCAATCACAGAGAAGGACCCCGATGTGCATCCTCCCGGGGTAGCAAACCCGCACACTGTTGGGCTAACACCTTTTAATGGCGTGTCCCGATATCCAATACTTGCAAGACTTTCATTACTTTCGTCATTCATTATTGCATGCATTCATCATGTTCCATTTTTCATTATCTTCCAATTTATGTTACGTAATACTTCATTTCATTCATTATCATAACACATAAAACCACAGGAAAGGTAAACATACATCACAATAAGGAACATTAACATTCACAGTCATCATGTCATACAGGGTAACATCATACATACATAACATGCCACATGCATAAACATGCAATATCATCATCATTATGCCCTACATGTTCTCTAAGGTCTCAATCGTCACCTTACATTAACTTACGGGAACCTTTACGTCAAAACTTACATCTGTACTTTCTCCCGAAAGTCAGAAGTTAAACTACACTTCTCCTCGGGTGCAACAACCCTATTTGGGCATATGGACACTCTCCAGTCGCATGGCCTCCATGCGACTGGCCCTTCATTCGGGTGGCTGGCCCTTCATTTGAGTGACTGGCCCTTCATTCGGGTGACTGGCCTTTCATTCAGGTGACTGGACCTTCATTCGGGTGACTGGACCTTCATTCCGGTGACTGGACCTTCATTCGGGTGACTGGACCTTCATTCGGGTGACTGGACCTTCATTCGGGTGACTGGACCCCAATCGCCCCCTATGCGGTCGTATGGCCTTCATTCGGCCTCCAGTCGGTCGCCTAACCTTAGCTGATGCAGAATGCAGTTCATCCCGACTGCAGCCGATGTTTTTCGGCCTCCAAACTCATCTAAACCCATTTTAAGCCCAAATCGACCATCCTAAACCTTAGGGATGCATACCACAACACCATTCAAGTACACACAAGCTCACAATCAAGACTCAAACGCATCATACACGCACATACTCATACACAAACGGGTCAAGCATACACACACACGAAAACCCGATTTCAGATGTGTTCCAGCCCTAAATTGTTTGAAAACAAGTAAAAGAGGGGTCCTAAAACTCACACAAACGACCACGACGAGAAGAGCTTCGATTTAACTAGCTTCTCAACGATTTTGGCTACTCGAACCAACCCGAACCAACACTTTTCCTCTTTTCTCTTCTTTCTCTCTTCTCTTCTTGATGGCCGACTTTAGTGAGTGTGGGGAGAGGGTAAGGGTTGCCCTCTCCCTTAAGTACACCCACTCACCCGTCTTTCTTTCGTTGGCGAGTTTGGTCTCTTGACTTTGAGCTTTATTTCTTTTTCTCCTTTCGTCGGCTTCAAAATAAATAAATAACCAGGTGTTACAATCGTCAACGTTTACACCTCGGTTGCACAATTCTTCAGTCGCGACTTGTTCATCGTTGGGTTCATCTTCAATTCGAACGTGTTCGAGTAAATTAAATACATGTATCAGCTCGAAATTACATGGGGAACAAAAGCCCCATAATTACAGGCTCTTACATTATCGAATTAAGGTTCAATTTTGGGATTTGTCGAATTAGGGTTCATAAGGAATTAGGGTTTTCCTTTTGTTTATGTTTTAACATTTTAAAACCCAATTAAACCGAGGCTGAGAGCCTTGGTTCACTAGTTAAGTCTCTGTTCCCACATTCATGAGGTCCCGGGTTTGAACCCGGGCACCCTCATGTAAAATTTTTAAAGCCTTTTTGGCCTTAAATTAATTATGAAAAATTTATAATAATTATAAAAATAAATTTTATAAACCTCAAATATTTTTTAATTCATCTAAA
>BJCM01210360.1:0-17030 GCA_018326385.1 Flaveria bidentis
TTTATTTTTATTTTTGAGGTAGCTGCTTTCAACCTTTAATAGACTTGGCATGTAGACCTATATGCTTTTTGTTTAGTTTATTTTTTATAATTTCCTCCCTAACTAAAGTTTAACACTTTGCTCATTCATAGTCTTTTGTTATTATTCTATCCTTTCTTATAACTTTAAAAAAATATGTTTTACAAAATTTCAAACATAACATTACAACATGTTTGTTTTTATATATGTTTCTATGTAAATTTCATCCACAATGAGTTGTGTGTGATGATGTACAAGTCCAGGGGCGGCTCAATAGCTTAAAAAATAGGCTAGGGCTTTAGGCCCATCCATGCTAATAGGTCACCGAAAAGTAAATCATATTTTATAGCTTATTTTTAAAGGTTGTTTGGCAACTTCTGAATGGATAAGTGTTGAAGGAATAAAAGGTCTGAACCAGTAAGAAGTCTGAACCAATAAGTGTTGAACCAGATTAAGTCTGTTTGGTTGAATATCTAAATGACTGTATAGAATGACTATTTTACTCGTCTGAATTACTTCTTGATAAATATAATTTATATGTTTGGTTATAATAATAAATAATTATTAAAGAAATAAAATAATAATCATATTAAAAAAACCAAAAACACTCTTTCAAATATACATTGATCCATTGACAAGATAATTTTGTTCATATAAAATAAAGAAGACATATAGTTCCAAAGCATAAAAGCATAAAAGTCAAAGTACAGCCAAGATACAATTATTTATGAACTACTTTCTATAGTTTCAAAGCCTATTTGTTCATATAAAACAAAGAAGACGATACCATGCGATCTTTGGAAACTATCCTTACCATCAACAAGAAACACAAAGGATTGCACCAAACAGTTGAACAATCGAAGGTCCCCAAAACACCGAACAATCGAAAGCGCTACCCGAAGGCCCGAACCTGCTGTGAGGGTGCGGCGGTGTGAAGAAGACGTACCTGTGAAGGAGAGGCCAACGATTTCAACCCGAGCTGGAGGGAGGCTGATGAGAGGTCGGCGAGAGAGGCCGGTGAGTTCGAGCCAGAGGGACGCCGACGAGGGGCTGCCGAGAGACGCTGACGAGTTTGATTGGGAGCTTCAAGGAGGCTGAGATCGAGGAGAGCCGGAGGGTGTCCAATTGGGTCAGATTTGATAGTTTCTCTGACCTAATACGAGGATAATAAAAGGTATTTTCCAATAAGTGAGAAACCAACCAAACACACGAGTCAGACTTAAAAGTCTGACCAGGATCATTAAAACCTAAACAAACAAGACCTTAGTCTAAGCCCAAAATTAATTAAATAAAAAAATAAAAGAAATAAGGAAACCTAAATGACAGGTCATAGATTTTCAACACATGCTATTGGTCAAGTCTTGATTTGGGGGTTGGGGAGTGGGGAGTAGAAACGTAGAGACGAACAAATCCAGAAGGTTAAGATAAACAACTTCTCTCCTTTGATTTCATCATTCACCTATGATATTGCTTGCCCCAAGTGAACCCAACCACCAAGAACTTCGATTTCTTTACTAGAATTATGAATACAAACCCCCTAACCTTCATTTGCTTCTCTAATTTCATTTAATGGAGTCACAATTTGCTTCTTTGGTTTCATTATCATTAAGAAGCCTTTAAACTTCGATTTCATCTAGACATCTAGTGGAGTAACAGACGCATGATTAGGTACTAGGCTAAGCGGTTTCTTTTATTGATTAATTCTCTCCTTAAATTAGGTAAATTGCTTTTTGTATTGCTAATTTTTTTTCTTTAATTCTTTGTTCTAGGGATAAGTTGTTAATTGCTAATTGTTCTAAATTTGTTTTAGTTTTGCATATGCTTCTTTTTATTTGATTTACAAATTGCTACTCGTTTATTTGTTTTAGCTTTTTTACTTGTTATAGTTTATTAGAATATAAAATCATTGAGTCAGTTAGGAATTGCTTTAAATAAACTGATTTAGGAATCATATCAACTAGTGCGTGTGTTTCAAAAACATGATAGTTTTTAAAGAGAAGGTTTTAAAAGGCCTCCGATTTCATTTACGTTTTAGGCCTCTAAAAACGTTGAGACGCCCTTGTACAAATCATAGAATCATGCCCGTACAAGTTGTCAAGGTTGCTTCAAGATTTCTTTTTCTGTTCTTATACAATCTTTAAATGTTATGTTTTTATGAAACTTCGGATTTTCCATTTTGACATCTTATTTTTATCAACGTTTTCACGTTAATTTTTCCCTAAATGTATACTGAATTACAATAGTCGAAAAGGCTTTATAGATTTTAACACACTTAATAGTGGCAACAAAATAATTGTTGCCATCGTCATTGTAGGGAGAGGTAAGGACAACACTTAGGAAAATTGGGAAGAGCTAAGGCAACAAGGCCAGACATCATACCAATTGAGGTGTGGTGTTGTTCGGGAGAAGGAGATCGATAGCTAACCATATTTTTCAATCTCATTTTAAAATCTTGTAAGATATCAGATCAATGGAGAACTAGTTTAGTAGTTCCCCTTTATAAGTACAAAGGAAATGCCTAATGTTATGAGAATTATAGAAGGATTAAACTATTAGGACATACTATTAAACTATGAAAGAGAGTAATCGAGAATAGAATTAGAAGAGAGACTCGAGTAAAGGTAAATCGGATTGGCTTCATGTCGGGGTGATCAACTACTGAAGCGATACACATCTTGATTATGTTGATGGAAAAAAATAAGAAGAAAAAGGATATGTATATGGTGTTCATTAATCTTGTAAAAGATATATGATAGTGTGCATCATAAACTGATTTGGGATAGCTAGAGGGGTCCCTCAAAAGTATATCTAGAGAGAATTGCATATATCTCTTTATAAACTTTATTAATTACATATATACTCAACTTAAATTTATAATTATATATATTCTCTTGTAAAATTTAGTTAATAACATATATACCCAAATTAAAAGTTTAGTTACATATATACCCTTCTAAAACTTCGTTAGTTACATATATACTTAAACTAAATGTTTAATTACACATATTCGACATAAGTATCACATATTTACCCATTTTATTACTATTATTAAAAATAACTAATATAGTTAGTGTTTTACTCTTATTTTTATCAAAATACAAAATTATGTTTTTCCTTCTTTAATTGTTTTTCGAGTTTTAATTATTTATTAATATTTTTATACTAAATGTCTATATGTTCTTTTTGTTTTTTACCTTTTATGTTAATTTTTTCCGTGACTTGTAAGAGATTACAGTCTCACTATGCAATATAAAATTATGTGTTCAGATCATGTTGCATAAAAGAGACTGAAAGTATATCGTACAAGAACCTGAAAAATTAGCATCAACAGGTAAAAAAATATAAAGAATAGAAAAACATTAGTATAGAAATATTAGTAAATAATCAAAATTCGAAAGGCTAGTAAAAAGAAAAAACATAATTTTATAGTTTATTAAAAACAAGAGTACAATATTAGTTATATAAGTTATTTTTAATAAAAATAAGCAAATGGATAAAATAATATTTATGTTTAATAAAGTGGATGTATGTAATTAACTTTTAGTTTAGATATATATGTAATTAACTAAGTTTACAAGGGGATATATATAATTAAAAATTTTAAATTAGGTAAATATGTAATTGATATTATTTACAGGAAAAAATATGTAATTCTCCCGAAAATATATGTATGATATGGAACTCCAACTACTCTTCGTGCGCCTGTGGCGAATATTGATTCCTAGTTCGTCGAGGTTGGCCTCCACCAAGGGTCCTCGTCGAGCTTGTTCCTATTTGCGATAATCCTAGTTAAGTTGTCAAAGTCAATGTAAAAGATGGTTTTGCGGTGCATCGTTTTCATGGATTATATTATCTTACTAGACGAAAGTAAACAAAGTCTGAACCTACGATTAGACGAGTGGCGAGCAACTTTAACAGGGTAAAGGTATAAGGATCGGTCGTTCAAGACTTGGTACCTGTATTGTGATTTTAGTGGAATCGAAGATGATAACGACAACCAAATCATAGCAGGCCATGCGGTGCCATAGTCAACTAAGTTCAAGTATTTAGGATCGTATGCATAGTATGATGGGGAGATAGATAGTGATGTTACACATCAAATTCAGATAGACCGGTGTAGGTGGATAGTGGCTTCAAGCATACTATGTGACAGGAACTTCCCAACTAGGTTAAAGGGAAAATTTTATAAAGTTGCGGTACCATCGACTATGTTATACACTATTTGGTCATCAAGAAGGCACATGCACGCAAGATGGAAGTAGTGGAGATGAGAATGCTAAAATGGATGTGTCGGCACAAAGATTAGACCCAATAAGAAGTAATTCTTTTAAAGATATATTAGGAGTAGCTAGTATTGTGGATAAGATAAGGGATGGAAGATTAGGATGGTTTGGGCATGTTAATAGGAGGCAGGTGACGAAGCCAGTTAGAGTAGTTTAGAGCCTTACTATCAACGGGTGGAGGAATAGAGGTAGACCCAACCTGACTTGGGAGGACATGATTAGACTTGATTTGCGAGAGTTTCACCTCTCTGAGGACATGGTCCTAAAAAGAAGTATGTGGAGATGTAGGATTAAGGTTAAGAACGTTTAGGGAGAGTTTAAATGTGTCTTAGCGACTACACGTTGCATGTTAGTACCTGATTAGATCCGGTCACTTTTACTCATGCGTGATCATTGTATATTGTTTCTCATTATGTGTTTCTTGTTGTTAATTTTGTATATTGATTGCTTATTGATTATACTATATTGTTGTTTATTTAATTTTTTTCGTCCTTGTTTTGCTATTGATTGCCCAGTTGAATGATTGTTTATGTTAAATTTTAGTGTAATTTGATTGATTAGGTGACCAATTTAATCATATTATTCATCAAAATAGTTTAGAGGTGCAAGACGGCACACTACTTTGAGTTTATTATGATTCTTGATATTATAACATCTATAGTTATTAGGGGCGAAGCCTCTAAGTAACGAGGGCTTAAAAAAGGCAATGCCCCTTAGAAAGGTCTGAGGATAGCGCCCTTGGGAGCGAGGTCCAACGGGTAGAGCCTTTGGCTTGAATTTTCTAAAGTTTCACATGTGTATTAAAATTTTTAAAAAGAAAAGTGTTGCAAAGGCAGTTTCTTAAAGGTTGAGACCCGATATACATTGGTTCATTCTCTACAAGAGATGGTCTCAATTTTTGGTCGCAATTCTTTGGTTCGAAATTCACACAATCATTCATAAGAGTTCTTGATCTCGTCTGAGTTATATTCAATTGATTTATTAAAATGAACCACTGAATAATTTCAAACTGAAAGTGATCTTCATAACCTTTGAATTATCAAAGTTTGATTTCAAGTTTTCTACAATTTATTATCATTATGTATATGTATACTTCTTGTCCTTCATTATTTAATGTGCTCGCTTCAAGTGGTTTATCATATGTTAATAACCTTCTAACCATTGTGGTTTTTATTTCTTATTATATGCTTTGATCATAATGTCATTGTTAAAGCTAGGGTCTCGTACTCTCATTAAAAGCAATCATTTTATGTTTTAGGATACGTGTAAGGTTTGTATACATCTCATACTCCTCAAATCCTATCAATAGCATCACTATGGACAGGATTTACTAGACTTGTTATGGTTATGACATTGATGCGTATGAGTTTTACCCACTAGTTTATATATAAACTCGTTCAGCTGGTGATTTTAGGAGGCTGGAAAGTTCAACGTCAAGTCTTAATTTGAAATTGTTTAAAACTATAAACCACGATGTTAAAAGGAGGGAAATTTTTTCTAAGAACAATATGTACTATTCAGTATTCACCTAAATGCAAATGTATTAGTTTAGAAATTAATTAACCTATGCAATCACACGTGCCCCTTATCCATTTACATTTTACAAGTTTAAACACATTAGTCTTGTTCTCATCACATCAAATTACTATTTAAACAAAAACTGGCGTTTTTGTGTGCATGTGATATATTCACTCACGTGCATAAATGTATGTTCTTGTAAAAGAAGACTCACTACAGTTAATATGTGTTCAAATACTTTTCTTTCGGTTTTTCAGTTTGGCTTTTTCAGTTATGGTTTGGCTAATAAGTTTTTATACTCACTCTCATCTTAGCCAAAATAATGGTACAATGAGTTTTCATAATCTAATTTAAGGTTATATTAATTTGTCAACCCAAGAAAACTTCAAATTTGTAACGATGTCTTCAAAATTAGCTCATACTCTAAGCTAGTTTTATTCTTGACTCCCTATTCACCGCTACATGATCAAGGAAATGAATGTTATGTACCCAGAACTCATTACAGAAGGTATAAAACTTTTATCATTGTAACAACTCTAATATTAAATGCAAATGTTGTTCTTGCTCATTCTATGTTCTTAATTATCTCATAATAGCATTGATGAAAATGATTATTCAAATTCGCATAGATACTACATTCATTAGTTTTATAAATGGATCACCACCAACACTAGTCAATGTATTCACTTTAAGTTGATAATAGTCTTGCTATATAGATCTTTTTATTAAAAAAAAAAGGTGTTTAACGGATAGCTGATTATAATGATGTGTCTAGCCCTGCACATGTGTGTACGAGGGAGATGCTGAAGTAGAAATTTTCTGAAAATTGAGAAACATTTAAAACAATAACAGGGTGAGAACAAGAAGCAGTACAATTGCATGTTACCACAATTTTGGTCTGTGATATAAAGTGAATATACCTGCATACAAAATTACAACAAAATACCAAATTTGACGTCTTTGATGTTATACACCTAATCTGGAATCTGAGGTAAGTGCATACATCACAGACGGACTTAAGGTATGACAAATAAGCTCAAAACCTGAGCGAATACGTGACTCAACTCTTATACTATAGTGAATCAATATATAATTTAACATATATAATTAATTAACAACCAACCCTAGTGAGCAAATGAACAATATCCAATTCATGCTTACAAGTGAAAGACCAATGAAACACATTTTTAGTCTTATTCAGTGTGCATGCCGGCACTTGCTACTAGCCTACTATCAAACCAAGGGTTTCTTGACCTTACACCAACATGTGTGCTTCAAATCTACACCTCGAGTTCTAACAAGAGCGAAAAGAAATTTAAAAATACGAGTCAAAAGCATGATTACCTTAGTAGGTCTCATCCGTAATTGCATCTAATATCTTTTTCTCCAGTTCATTCTCATCAACCCACATGGAACTTTGACGATGCAGTAGCTCATTCTTCTCTTTCTTCTTCTCCATGAATTTCTGCTCTCTCTGTTTGTGATATTCAAGCTTCTCGGCTCTTTCTTTTAACTGCAACCACCAAATTTCAATAGGCATTGATAACAAGTGAACTTACTATCTCAGAACAATATAGATGTAAATGCTACTAATTTGAATTTAATGCTTTTCAAAAATCTCATATGCAGTGTGCATGCTTTTCTTTAAAAATAGCATACCAACTGATTGCTTTATGTATTTGACACGGTGGCACAGGGTACAAAAGCATTGAAATGAACTATGAAGCTACTCAAAAGACAAGAGCATTCAAAATATGGTTACAAAGAAGCCATATGACAAAAGGTTGATGTGGTATGCTTGCACTTAAACTTTTTTAACAGCCCTTATCTAATCCTACCCTACTGCAGCCTAAATCTACCTCACGTCTCTCAAACCCAACACCCCTTGCGTAAGGCCATACATCTTTGCCACTAGGCGTCTAGGCCACCGTTAGTGTTGTGCTTGAGTTTAATCTAATAATAAATACAGGAGAAAAGAATCGGATACATAATTAAACATTAAACTATGTAAGGATTTCTATTCATGCGATATTATCAAGGCGCCACTCAGGCATTAAGATTGCCAAAGCAGGGACTACAATGTCAAAGACGTTATCTTGGTTGTGGCCATGAATACCTAGGTTACAAGTTCTGGCCTTTAGATGTTTACAAACTGAGAAACCAATTGATGTGCCTGTATTAAAATTATTAATCTTGGAGAACCTAAACTGCAGAGCCTTGTTGATCATCAAAGTCTGAATAAAACCTCATCAAAGATGAGAGTGATTAGAATATATAAGAACTACATCAGGAAGATCATTTATGGCATGCTACATATAAAACCCTAAACCCTAATTTTAAGAGTTCATGAATCGACTAAAAGCAGCAATTCCAGATCACTAATAGCAATCAGTGTTCATTCAGCTTGATTGAACTAAATTAATCACCAGATAATGATAATAATCCACAGAATAATCAAACAATGTATTCAGAATCAATAAGATCCAAATTGCACACTAAGATCATGTAAACTAACATAACCAAATCAACATACCAGAGTTTGCCTGAACTCCTCTTCAGCCACCTGACGTTCAGCAGCTTTGGCCTTCTTCTCAGCGGTTTTAGCAGCCCTACGCTCCTCACTTTCAATCCTCAGAGCCTCCTTTCTAATCTCATCCTTCCTCTGTTTCTCGATCTTCTGAAGCTCCATTTCATGGATGTACTCCTTGCGAACCGCCTTCACCTTCTTCGCGTACTCACGGCGGAGCTGATGGAACTTCGCCTGAGCTTCCTTGGGATCCTGTGGTGGTTTCCAGCTGTTGAGGTAATGGTTGGGGGAGAGATACTCGTGGTTGCGTTGGTGGTCGTTGTGGTGCGACGGTGCCGCGGCGGCGGTGGAGGCGGATCGGCGGTTGTGGACGGTGAATATGATTCTCAGCGACGGTGAACGGAGGAGTGATCGTGAGCTCGCCATTGTCGACGTCGGCGCCACCGAGGGTTTTCCAAATGTTCGAGTCGATCTTTTTCCTTGTTAAAAAAAAGGTTTTTCAAGTGAGTTATGTTTTCTCACTTCTGACCTCTGAACTTTTTTTTTCTTCTCAATTTGGGCTCCATTAGTTTTAGTTTTGACATGAATTTCCCACCGACTTTCCTAGAACCTCCAAAATTGCACCACTTTTGATTTTAGAGTAAATTTCTTTTTTGGTCCATTTGGTTTGTGCGTTTTAATTATTTTAGTCCAAAAAGAAATTTTTTGTCAAGAACATTATTTTTGTTAAATTTATCAGTTAAGTTGAAGGGTATTTTAGTCAATACATAATTGAGGGACTAGTTATGTAAATTACATAAAATTTAGATGATTGGTGTAATTTTTAAAATAATACAAAAACAAAAAATAAAGCCCAAAACTACAATACCACCGGCCAAAACCACCATGACATCTTTTATCAGAGGCAATTACCACGCCGACTGTCGTTGCTAGTCTCAATAAAAAACAATCAATCGAAGTTCTAGCGACTCAATTAAAGCCTTGTTTCAGAGTAAAAACAAAGTATTTATGTAGTTATGTAAAGTAGTTTGGATCTGAGAATGTGTAAGGCCCCGTTCCCGGGACGCTTACAGTTGGCCAATCATCGCACATAAAACATATAATTACATTAACTTAAAGAAAACATTGCAGCGGAAACATTAAAACAAACATTTCATTTCATCATAAAAGCTTTTGCAAAATAATACATAGTTATCAAATTACAAAATAATTATTGCATTACATCACAAAAGCATTATAACAATGGATGCCATCCAAAATAAGCCAAGAAGCCGCCCAATGCCATCCTCAGCAACCTACCTGCCAACTGGAAAATGCATAAAAGTCAGCATTGCTGAGTGACTTCTAATTTTACAAAAACCTTATATTACCTTTCATTCGTTAAAACATTTCCTTTACTATCGCACGTGATCACACATCATACGTACATCAAGGTAATAGTTATTATCTTCATCATCATTCGTTTTGTACATTTCGCACGTTTCGCACATTTCGTACTTATTGGACTTTTCGTACATTTATTATCTTTTCACTTTCATCTAGGTCCTGTACTTAACCCCCCTCTTGAGCACAAAGCTATATCATCTAGGGTTAAGCAACAAGGACCCCATATCGCTCGTATGGAGTAGTCACCAGGACTGACTCCCCCTGTGTGTGAACTCTTATGGGTTAGCCAAAATCGCACGTTGTATAACACACAGTAATTAGGAAATCGCACGTATTGGAGCAGTCACCGAGACTGAACTCTCACTGTGTGTATGAACCCTTATGAGTTAGCCAAAATCGCAAGCTGTATGACACACACGGTTGAGCTAACAATTCTCAATGAGTTGTGTACCTCCTTTCATTTTCTTGCAAGCCTTCATTACTTTCATTCATTCATTAATGCATGCATTCATTATTCCGTTCCTCTTTTCATTATCTTCCATTTTATGTTACATCATACCTAATCATTTCTTTCATTAACATTCAACGTAAAGCCACGGGAAGATAAACATACATAAACAGGAACATCAACAAGATCATGCAAATCTTCACAAATAACAACATGCATACATAACATACATCATCATCATCATATATCATTCATGCCCATCACATCATCTTTGACTTCAAAAAGTCAACTTACTATGCCCCCGAGAACCTCCCAAGTCAAAGCTTACTTTACACTTTTCCCCAAAAATTCAGGAAATATTCTAAGTCTTTAGGCGCATGAACACTATGCAGGTGCATGAGCACTATGCAGGCGCATGGCCTTTCAAGCGCATGAGGAACACTTTGGCGCATGGGAAACTATCAAGCGCATCAGCACTATTGGGGCGCATGAGCAACACTTAGTCTATTTTGGGCAATTCTAGGCGCATGAGCACTATTGGGGCGCATGAGCAACACTTAGTCTATTTTGGGCAATTCTAGGCGCATGAGCACTATGCATGCGCATGAGTGCTTAGGCGCATGAGCTTTCCTGGGCACATGAGCACTTAGTCAAATTTTGCCTATTTCTAGGCGCATGACCACTATATGGGTGCATGAGGTTTCGGGTGTATGAGGACACTTAGGCAAGTTTCTATACTAGGCGCATGAACCCTATTTGGGTGTATGAGCAGCCTATTTCACACTTAAACATCATAATTCAGTCCCCAATCATTCCTAAACTTATTCTACGCTTAAATCATGCATTCTAAGCCTTAGAAACACGACCATAACAACATGAAACTTATACATGGCCCAAAATCAAACCCCACCCGCAACATACACACATACATACATACGGGTATAAACCCAACTTTATAAAAACATTCATACATGCATATCCAGCCCCAAAATCAGTTAAAACATGTAAAAGAGGGGTTCTAGAACTCACCTTAGTAGCCTCTTCGTGTAAGACTTCCTTCAAAACCCGATTGCTACAAGTTTTCACCTAGAAACCCACTTGAAACACATACCCGAACACATACAAACATACATAAGCACACACCCGAGGATAAAACCGGTTAAGAACACTCAAAAACCATGAATTCTTACCTTGAATTCGAACTCAGCACAGGTTCTTCAAAATATCCGAGAGTTTTAGCTCTCTTTCTTTCTCTTTCTCAAAAATCCTAATGATGTGAGTGTGTAGACAACATGGGCGGCCATGCCACCTTTTACACCTACTTTTCAAACATTTTGTCATTTTTACACATTTAACCATTCAACTTGGGTTAACTAGCTTTTCTTTCTTTTTCTTCACTTTATTCTTCTTTCTTTGTCTCTAAATAACCGGGTGTTACAAGTCCACCCCCTTATATAGGTTTCTTCCCTGAAACCTGTTATTCCTCGAACAAACGTGGGTAATGCTATCTCATCTCTTCTTCAGTCTCCCACGTAGACTCTGATCCCTTTCTGTGCTTTCACTGTACATGCACAAGAGGAACCACTTTATTCCTTAACCTTCTTTCTTTACGATCAATGATCTCCACTGGTTGCTCCACATAATTGAGCCGTTCATCTACCTCAATATCCTCTAGTGGAACAATCATGTCTTTGTCTGCTAAACATTTTTTCAGATGAGATACATGGAATGTTGGATGAATTCCACTTAACTCATCTGGTAGCTCCAATTTATAGGTCACCTCTCCTACTCGAGCAATGATTCAAAAATGGCCTATGTAACTTGGGCTCAACTTGCCCCGCTTTCTGAACCGAATGATACCCTTCCAAGGTGAGACTTTCAACATAACTCTATCACCCACCTGGAACTCAATCGGTCTTCGTCTCTTGTTAGCATACGACTTTTTCCTATCTTTAGCTACCTTCATAAATGCCTTGATCCTTTCCAGTTTCACAGTCGTAGCCTCGACCACTTCGACGCTCCCTAACTCTTTATGGCTAATATCGCCCCAACACACGGGCGTTCTGCATCTCCTACCATATAGCATCTCATAAGGGGGCATACCAATACTGGCATGATAACTGTTGTTATATGAGAACTCAACTAACGGTAAGTGGTCATCCCAACTTCCTCCAAAGTCAATGACACATGCCCGAAGCATGTCCTCCAGCGTCTGAATGGTCCTTTCCGACTGACCATCTGTCTGAGGATGATAAGTCGTGCTAATGTGTAACCTCGTCCCTATTGTGTCGTGGAATTTCTTCCAGAATTTAGATGTAAACCAGGTGTCACGATCAGACACAATAGACACCGGCACACCAGGATGAGTTACAATTTCTTTAATGAACAGATCCGCCAACCTCTTGGATGAATATGTCTCGCGGATCGGTAGGAAGTGAGCACTCTTCGTCAAACGATCAACTATTACCCATATAGCATCATACCCTTACGCGGTACACGGAGGCTTCGTAATAAAGTCCATGGTGATATGCTCCCACTTCCATTTCGGTATATCCAAAGTTTGGATCTTTTCGTACGGCTTTTGGTGCTCGGCCTTCACTTGTAAACAAGTAAGGCATTTACTCACATACTCCGCCACATCGTGTTTCATACCCGGCCACCAATAATCTTTCTTCATATCATGGTACATCTTCGTAGCACTGGGGTGAATAGAGTATTGAGTTTTATGAGCTTCATCCATAATCTTCACACGTAGATCTCCAAAACATGGAATCCACATCCGTCCGAACCGGGTCCTAACACCGAGTGTGTTTTCACCTAACTCCGCGACTAGACCTCTCATTCTTTCAGAGTTAAGATGATCTTCTTTCAACATCTCATCTTGAAACTTCTTGACTTGCTTCATCACATCAGAGGTCATGATCAACTGGTAAGCTTTCACCTGAATTGGCTTGGGTCTCTTCTTTCGGCTAAGGGCATCCGCCACCACGTTGGCTTTGCCCGGATGGTAATGGATCTCGTAATCGTAATCCTTTGTGAGCTCCAACCATCTCCTCTGCCTCATGTTCAAATCCTTCTGCTCGAAGAAGTACTTCAAGCTCTTGTGGTCAGTGAATATGATGCACTTCGTCACATACAGGTAGTACCTCCATATTTTTAACGCAAAGACCACGACTGCTAGCTCCAAGTCATGAGTAGGATAGTTTACCTCATGAACTTTTGACTGTTGGGATGCATAGGCTATAACCTTTCCTCTCTGCATCAACACACATCCCAACCCCGATAGGAAGCATCTGAATAAACCATCAAATATTCGCTTCCATCGGGTAATGACAAAACTGGAGCTTGAGTCAACCTCGCCTTTAACTCCTCAAATGCCTTCACTTGAGCCTGACCCCTACAAACTTACATCCTTTCGGGTCAACTTAGTCAACAAATAAGCTATCTTAGAGAAGTCTTGAATGAATCTTCTATAATAACCCGCCAAACCCAAGAAACTATGATTCTCGGATGGCGTCTTTGGTGACTTCCATTTCATCATCGCCTCCACCTTTGTCGGGTCCACTGTAATCCTTTCAGGATTCACCACGTGACCCAAGAACTAAACCTCACGCAACCAGAATGCACACTTGGAGAATTTAGCGTACAACCTCTCCTTTCTCAAGGTCTCCAATACTTCTTGAATGTGACCTGCATGCTCATTCTCGCTCTTTAAATAAATCAGGATATCATTAATAAACACAATCACTGATTTATCCAACATCGGCTAACACACTCGGTTCATTATGTCCATAAAAGTAGCAGGCGCGTTGGTCAAACCAAATGACATAACGAGAAACTCCTAGTGACCATAACGCATGCAAAAAGCTGTTTTATGGATATCTTGCTCCTTCACCTTCAGCTGATGGTAGCCTGATCAAAAATCTATCCTTGAAAACCAATTAGCACCTTGGAGTTGAGCAAACAAATCATCAATCCTCGGTAACGGGTATCGATTCTTCACCGTCAATTTGTTCAGCTCCCGGTAGTCTATACACATCCTCATACTACTGTCTTTCTTTTTCACGAATAGGACTAGAGAACCCCAAGAAGAGATACTCGGTCAAATGAACCCCTTGTCAAGCAACTCCTGTAGTTGCTCCATCAGTTCCTTCATCTCGGTCAGAGCCAACCGATATGGTGCCTTAGCAACAGGTTGGGCACCTGGTATCAAATCAATCTGGAACTCGGTCTCACGGTCAGGTGGCACTCCTGGTAAGTCTTCGGGAAACATATCTGGAAAGTCACACACCACCAGTACGTTGGTTAGCTGTGGTGTTGACGTGTCCACATCCTTCACGTAAGCCAAATAAGCACTACATCCACGCCTCATACACTTTCCCGCCACCGCCATCGAAATCACCTTCGGTATCGTAGTGACTCGATCACCGTAAACCGTCACCGAACTCCCGTTAGGCGCTGTCAATTGAATCATCTTCTTGCGACACACAATATTCACCTTGTAGTCCGCCAACCAATCCATTCCTAGGACTACATCGAAACTGTCTAAGGTCATCACGAATGGTCTAACGGGAAACTTATGACCTTCTATTTCCACGTCACAACCTTCTATCATCTTAGAAATCTGATAGACTTACCTATGGCAGTTTCTACATCGAAGGACATATCTATGTTCTTACTACTAACAGACAATTTAGCATAGAAAGCAACAGAAATAAAACTCTTACTAGCACCGAAATCAAATACACAGAGGATAAATTTTGGTTTACTAGAAACGTACCTGACACAACATCGGGGTCCGTCTTAGCCTCCTCCTGCGTCATTGTGAACACTCTGGCACTCGCCCTCTGCCCTTCTCCTCCAACCTTCTTCCCTCCCGAACCTTCAGTCCTCAGCTTCTTGCAGTCCCTGCTCATGTGACCATTCTCTCCACAGTTGTAACACCTTACAACCCCGCATTCCCTTGCCATATGGCCAGGCTTCCCGCACTTGAAGTAGATATTTGACCCATATTTGCATTCTCCCGAATGCTCATTCCTGCATTTACCACATCTCTTCGACCCTGCACCAGATGTGACCACACGTCGCTCATCCACCCGTGCACGCTTATTGTTTGTCGGGACACCACTCCGTCCAATCCTCTTCCCATTCCAGTTCTGGTCTCCACTGTTATTCTTACCGGCCTCAGCCACCACCACCGTCCTTTCATCATACAACCTTCCTTCCAAGTCCACTACCGACCTATACGTGCTTGGTCGGGTAGAGATCATGTGCCTGCGAATATCCGTTGGCAATCCCTGGATGTATCTCTTAATCTTTCGTGACAGTGGTGTCACTTGATCTGGCACCAGTCGTGCCATCTCATTGAACTTGGTAGTGTATTGTTGATGGGTCATAGTCCCCGCCTCCAACTGCAGGAACTCTCTCTCAACTTTGTCCATCTCACGGCGAGGACAGAACTCCTCAATCACCAGCTTCTTCAACTCCGGCCACCTCATTCTTCCAATGGCCCGACTACCCTCAGCTTGGACAATATTGTCCCACTAGCACAAAGCTGAGTCCACAAATGAGTGGGTAGGGAACTTCACCTTCTGGTCTTCCCGACACTCGCTAATGTCGAGTACCGCCTCCATCTCTCTCACCCATCAGTGAGCAGCAGCAGCAGTGTCGTTACCATCAAAAGTAGGAGGCTTGCATCTCTGAAATGCCATGTAGTTATAGCCTTGTGTCATCTTCTGCACAGGCTATTCTTCCTCCTCTTCATCATCGAAGAGAACCGTCTCAGTTTCCGGTTGCTCTTGTCCTCTCGAGGACATGTTCCTCTCCATCCGTTCTCCTTCCCATACAGCCTTTATCACTTCGGTCACCACATACGGTAGGATCGTCTGCATGACCTGATGCACCTCTTCAACAACGGCCTCTTTCACTGAGGCTCTCAGGTTAGCACTCTCATCTCCGCCCTCTAGATGAGGGGTCTCGAATTCTTCATGAACCACCTTTTTGGCCCTAGGCCTCCCTCTTGTAGCCCATGGTTCAGCACCACGTCCACCACGACCACCACGTGAAGCTTTCGACGATCTACCACCGGCCATCCTCTAACACACTATAAGATTCAAACACCAACACAATCATTCAAGGGAATAGCTTAGTTTATGTCAAGTATAGTAAGTCCCTAAGTACAGTGGCGAGTTGTGATTAGTCACTTACTTCACTCTTCATACCCCAAGCATTACCTATCCCGATTACATCAATATCTAAATCTACAAACAGCACATAAACCACATAACATGCGCACATAATACCGGTAATTAATGAATAATACCTGATGGCACACACCTACTCAGACTGGCATCCCTTCCCTTTCCGTCTCATTTTCAGTTTAAGTTTAGGTTTATTTTGAAAATGTACCCGTTTCACTTAAACTTTGGCTCTAATACCAACTTGTAAGGCCCCGTTCCCGAGACGCTTACAGTTGGCCAATCATCGCACATAAAACATATAATTAATTAACTTAAGGAAAACATTGCAGCGGATACATTAAAACAAACATTTCATTTCATTATAAAAGTTTTTGCAAAATAGTATATCGTTATCAAATTACAAAATACTTGTTGCATTACATCACAAAAGCATTATAACAATGGATGCCATATAAAATAAGCCAATGTTGGGGATCGACGATCTGGTTTGATCAATTAAGTTATAATATGCAGCGGAATCGTACTAAAATTAGACGAAATTTAAGCAAGAATAATAAGAATATTCAATCAAACAGTGACGGTTATAAAGAGAGAGTTTTCTGCAAAAGATAATATATTCATTCACTCGCAAGCTTCGGCAGATTACAAAT
>BJCM01210361.1:0-46111 GCA_018326385.1 Flaveria bidentis
ACAAACGTACAAGTTATAAAAAATTATATAGAAAAATAAAAAATTATTATTATTCATAAATAGATATATACCTCTTTATGTATATTTTTTAGGTATTTTAGTTTTAATAATGATTATCTGGAAATTAAACTTTATTTTAAAAAAATAACACTTATTGAAGTACTTTTAATGAAATGATTTATTTATAGAAAATTTTAATTAATTAACATACTTGTAAATGAGCATTTATTAAGAAAACTCAAATTAAAATGAAACTGATAATCAAAATTTGTAAGTTATTATGGTGCGAAAACATGGACAATAATAGGTGAAAATGTAAACCTAAAAAATGATCATGTGGGTAAAGTTTTTTTGTTTTATTAAGTTAGTTGTGCCATGACTTTTATATTGCCCACGAAATAAAAAGCCTCAAATTTTTCGATAATATTGCGTCAAACTAACGACAATATAAAAATTCGTCAAAAAAATAATTTCGCTAAAATATTTGTTACCAATAGTAGTAACTTTTTTGAAAATATGACGCAAGTTTTAAAAATATAAAAAGTATAAAAAGTCGAGTTTTCTGGAAATATGTCAAAAATAATTTTATATAGAAAAACTTATTTTAGTGGTAGCAATAATTTAGTACGAAGCACAATTGAATAAACAAGTCCAAAATGGTTAGATTAAGATTTTATCACATTTCAAAATATAGCTACGGTTATTTATTTAGAATAAACTACAGAAAAGTATAGAAATGAGGGTGACAGTCTCAGAGTTTCACTTGATGTGAAACATGACGAATCTAATATGCTACTGTCGATGTTTTGATTTTAAGATTTTCATAACCGGTTAGTTTTGGTTATAAACAATTAATTAACCATTAGTTAATTGTACCTTTTGAAATCAGGTAGATTCATGTTTATTTCAATTAATAAATCCAATTATATTATGGATCAAATAAAATATTGAGAATCCTTCTAGTTTCTATAAAAAGAATAACTAGTTGCATACCACCTCGCGTTTTGTCCAATGACAACCTGTTGTCAGTTCAAAACAAAACAGAATGTCATAGCTAAAAGGCTTAGAATAAGTCAATCGTTACGGATGCAATTATAAAATGATGCCACACCAGACTGCGTTAACACCCATCAACATTATCATAGCCTTTAGGTGCATATTGTACGGGTGGCTCGGACAAACAGTTGTTCGTCATCATCGGAAACTAAAAACCGGATCACAACCACAACAACACAAACAACACATTGTAGTCAACATGTTACAATCACGAAAACAACAACCAGAGTGATGGTGACCGACAAACAGACCGACAAACAGTACCCACAACTCAACAACCTGAGTGATGGTGAACGACAAACAATACCCACAACTCAACAATCACGATCAACTTTACCAACAACCTGTATCCGTAATCCTCTTCCATAACAACAGGGGTAGAACTAGGGTGTCAAGTATGGGGTCAAGTGACCCCATTGATTTTTGAACCCGTAGTGTAACGTATAATACCGAATTTTTAAATGAAACTATAGTTTTACATGAAATGAACCCATTAATATATTAAAGTTAACAATATATCACAAACAGATTGTTGGTTTGCTAGTATACGTGTGCCTTCTCCAAAATGAGGTCACGAGATTAAAACCTGCAAGCTGCATATTACATCAGGCTTTTTTTTTCTTTTTTTATTTAAGTAAATTATTAAACTACCCTTATTCTAATAACACAAAATAAAACCCTAGCCCCCATTCTTTTTCCCCCCATCAATAATCGACCGTTCGCCCTGCACCTGTTGATGCTCGACTGTGGACTGCCCCTCTCACTACTATTGCTCGCCCCGAACCAAACCCTAAACCTATTCGAAACCGACCCAACCTGACAACCCGAAAAAAAATATATTATCTTACAAAACGAATCACCGAAAAATAGTAACCCCATTGAGAAAAATTCCTGGTTCCGTCGTTACACAACAACACACGCTCTTTTCTCTATCTTTCTCCCTCTCTAAAACAATAGAAACTATGTATGCTTAAACCTCAAAACATGATACAAAAAGGAAAAGTTGACAACTATTGTGGCCATATTTAAACAAATCTTAACCGACCTATTATTCCGTTTGTTTTTTTTCATATTATACAATAAGTGACAACTATATGTTATCAGATGAAATATAAAATAAGACATTATTTACACAACATATTATTTATATAAAAATATAAAGATTGGTTTTAGTGTCAGTTTAGTTAATTTGATTATTTATATACAAATAACAATAACCAAACCATAAAGATCGGTTATCAAAAAAATCATAACAGAACCATGAGT
The DNA here is from genome assembly GCA_018326385.1 of Flaveria bidentis. Lineage (NCBI taxonomy): Eukaryota > Viridiplantae > Streptophyta > Magnoliopsida > Asterales > Asteraceae > Flaveria > Flaveria bidentis. The sequence goes on from BJCM01210361.1 coordinate 2,323, forward strand.
ATTTTAATTGGTTATTTGTGTTTTCTACTCACCCTTATCATAAGCCCTCAAGTAGTCAAGTCTGAGAATTCATATTTTAAAAGAGTTCATCCGTTATGATTTACTGCAAGTTGTAGCTTTGTCGAGTACGTGTTTTAGTCTAGTTGAGGGTTAAAAATTAAAATACTTAATTTACCTTTTTTTTCTAGTTTTTTATATCTACATGACCTCCTGAAAACCGATTTAAAATTATTTATAAATAATTTATCGTTTCCTATGTAGTAGTTTTACATTTCTACATGGTGCTTGATCAAATAATGGAATGAAAATGTTTGCAATGGGAAGGTCATTCATGAGGCTTTGATGATAACCATTTGTCCCTCTTTAATTTTGATAAGTTTGTTGCTTTCAAAGAGAAATACAATTGTTTCAAACTCCAAAATTATAAACTCTAAATATTTCAAAATCTTCAAAGATACTAGCATAACTGTAAGTTTATGTAACTTATTTTTGTCAATCGATAAAATTTATTACTTGGATTGATTATGTAACAATGATGAAATGCATACATCTTTTAAAAAACATCAATTAATTTATAATATAAAAATGCGAATTTATACATAAATAATTTAATTTTAGGCGTTAAGTTTCCTTTTTAATATGACATCCTAAGTTGTTAAAATTGGACATTTGCCCAAGTAACTTAACATCATAACCTACCAGGATAGAAGCACATTTCTGGCAGAAGCAAACTATTAATGATACATATAAATACTCAAAATACAACATTTTCCTACTTAACACCATGGTTTCTGTATTGAGTAAACCAAATTCGCACCCAATTAAAGAGCATATGTAAGTATTATTTAAATGAATTTGGTTTGTAATTGTTTTTATCACCTTTTGATACAAGATTTTGTAGCAAGATTTATAGATTGTTCAATAACGATAGACATGTTGTGATAACACTAAAATTTCCAACATGCATTCTTCTAATAGCGACACGTGACGACAGTGTTATACCAATTGATGAAAGTGTGGTCGTCTATCCTTTGACACGGTTGATGCTCCTTTAAATATCATATTTTGTATCGTCACCATCATGATTTACACCACCGCCCTCCTAATTAGCACCAACACTTCCATAACAAGCATGTTCGGCCAATAGTAGGGGTGGGGTGGGCGACCACTCAAGGTTCATTTTTCCCGAGGATGAGATATCAAAGGTGAATGTGAAAAAACGATTTGTAATGTGAGAGTGACATGAGAATAGAGAATCGTGTAGATATAACACTAAAATTACCAAAAGACCAGTCCTCTCCCTAATATATTTGATTTTATTTGAAATCTTAAAATATATTATTTAAGCATCTTGACGATGTGCTCATATGTTATAACAGTATAACATGTGACACTCTATTTTCCTCTTTTTCAATCTCCTTTCCGTCATTTTACATTTGATTATTTGGTTGAGCATTATAAATTAAATACCTAAATACGTAACTATCAAGTATAAATTGATTAATATTGTAGCATAAAACATGTTTAGCGAAGATACTATTAAACATGCAACTTTAAATTATTTACTATTCTCTCACTAGAAAATTTCCTTTTAACATCCTTTCGATGTTATAAGACTAACAAAAATAAATAAATTTTAAAGACCTATTTAATTACTGCAAATTGAATTCTAATAATCTAAACTATTACTTATTGACTGGTAATAATATATACTATTGATTTGACAAGTAACAATCCAAAATTTTACTTTGGATTGTTATATAGTATAGATTATTATCGGTCAATGAGCAATAGCTTTGGATTATTAAAATCAAATTTGCCTTTTATTAAAAATGCATTCATATAAATATACACAGAGTCGTCTGCGTGAAGCGTCAAATTTTTTGTAGCACTGAACGAGCAGAAAAAGACGAGACCTCAGGTCGATCAATCATCGCCCTGACTTCTTGTATTGCGGTCTTTCTTTTACCGCCCCTCATCAGAAATCGCAAGTTATTTGATTTGGGTTTTAAAATGCGTTGAAATTTTACTAATGGGTAAATGAGAATGGGAAAACATAATTGGTGTTGATGAATTTGTTAATGGTATAATAGGTTTAAGTGTTTAACAAATTATATATGTTTATTTCTAATTACATATATAGATAATATAAAAAAGTTTAAAATATGTCGCCCTTTTAGGGTGATTTTCAGTCCGGTAGTGTGAACTTTTTTTATATATATAGAATCTGCCTTTCTAAAACAGTTTACTTTTGCCCTTGATTCTCGTATGATGTGATTCAAGCTCCGACACTATATGCGATAAGTCTGGTTACCCACCCCGCCTCTACTTATAGCCTGCCCTAAATATATGTTCAAATCCTTGGTTATATAATATTTAAAGTAAATTACATGGATGATCCCTGTGGTTATATTAAATTTTTAGATTTGGTCCTTAAAGTAAAAAATCTTTGAATATAGTTCCTAATATTTGTTTTTCATATATAGTTCATAGGTTTGTTAGTCAATAGTTAAAATGTTAAAGATCGTAAAAATTAACATTTTGTTCGTATTATCCATCTATTTAATTTACCTTCTAAACTATGGTATTACTTTTATTTAAGAAAATTTTATGTTTTTGTTGTTTAGAATTTTTTAGTTTGTATATTATTTTTTATATTTCATTATTATTAATATGATTATTTAATAAAATATGTTTTAAATACACAAATAAAACACTTTTTATAAACATGTTTTTAAAATGTTTGGTTTAAACTGTTCGCTTTTTATATGTCATTCTAAAACTTTTTAATTTTTTAAATTGGTTGGTTTTTCTAAAGTTTTTTTTAACCATTCATTTTCTAAAACTTCTTTTCTTAAACAAGTTCTTAATGATTTAAACATTTAAAAAAACAACTCAGTTTTAAACATCTTTAAAAAAAGACATTTATATAAAGGTTTAAAAACTGTTAGAAAAATGATAAACCAAATAATAGAATAAAATTACATTGATAATACCTAAAGGTAAAATAATTATTTTGACAAATTTAACATTACTAACTGAACTAACACTTATGAATAGTAACCATTGATGAAAAATAATTATAAAATTAAAGACTATGTAATCTTAAAACTTTAAAACTAAATTCAAAATTTTAACAAAATCACAAGGACCATCCGTGTAATTTACGCTAATATTTATAAATAACTTAGTTTAAGAAAATATATAATTATGGTCAAAGTTAGATTCACAAACAAAGCCAATAGAAGAAGTGTGATTGGGGTGATATTCAGTTTTTGTTCACCGCGTGCTCAATGCCACGTGCCCTCACTATAACTATCCACGTTGCCCAAATCAACACGCTCTAACATCTATATGTCATCAACCTCGTTTAATTTTCATTTTTCAATTTCAATTTCAATTTCTAAACCACACTCAAATTAGAAGCTACAAATGGAGAACACTCAAGGTTTTCATGGCTACCACCCACCCCCTCCACCACCTGTATCTGGTAATTATACAAACCCTTTTTAATTGCATGATTGAATCTTTATATAAATTGCATTTCCTTTCTTATTTGTTATTGTTTTGTGTTTGTTTAGAGACATTTTTAACACTTCATGAAATGGTTTGTGTTTCTTTCGATTGGTTTTATATGAAATCGAATGAATGTAATTTCTTGGTTTTAAAGTGTCGGAAGAATGAGCTTTCTGATATAGAACTCATTATAAGTTCTTTTATCTACTTACTATAACTAAAGGGCGTAACTCATTAATTTAAAGAACATATTAGATTTATAACAAAAGTATGTCTAACGAACCGTGGTTCCGCCCCTGACTACTTAAGAAGTTTAATTGTTTGATTCTATCATTCAAAAAATATGTTTTAGTTCAACGATCTGAATGGATTTTCTTTCTATTAGAAAGTTGTATGCATATTGATGCACTTAAATTTTTGAAAGAGAACAAGGAGATACTGGTTTTTATTTGTATATCACGGGCATCTATTTTAATTAGTACGAAGATAAAATTATAAAAACATGTATTTGTGATGTATAGATTAATTTTAAGAGCATGTATATGCAAAATGTTATACTTTTTTCTTAAAAGTAGAAAAGAATAGGTGATGAATGAGGGATGCTTTTCATGTTATTGTTTTGATTGGGAGAATGAAAAGAAATGCGATGAAACAAGTGGCGTTCATGCTTTCTTTCTGACCCCACACACCTCTTATTTCTAATTTAAGAAAATTCATTAAATATTCGTGACAACTAAGCACTAGCTTTTGGGTTTGGAAATGCATTTAAACATAGCCCTTTTTAATTGTAGTGTTTCAATAAAAATATTTTTTTTAAAAACATTCTAAACACATATACTTTTTGAATATACTATTGAATACATATAATTTATGTAAAATAAGACTTGAACTTTAAAAAATGTAAGAAGAACATTTTTAACACCTTGGGTCAAAAAAAGACTTGAAGTCTTAAAAACTTTGAAAGAACAATTTGGTACCATAATTTAAGGCTTTTTACGTTTTTTTTAGTATATGTTATGAAAAGTCTACTCATATTGTGATAGGTTGTTTTATAATTAGTTAATTACTTCCATCATGAATCTAGACAAAAATTTAATGTAAATGTTTAAATACCAACCATGCTACTAGATAACCGGTTATACAGACGAAACCAGTCTAAAAAATCATATAATATCATAACTAATTTAAAAAATATTTATTTTATAAAAAAATTGTTATGTTCCTTTTATTCTAAATAAAAAGTATATATATACATATATATAATCATATAAAAAGGAAAAATAAAAAAGACACGTTTTCAAAGGAAGGGTATTTACTAGGGGTGTTCATCGGATCGGATAACGGATTATTCGGATTTAAAAATTTCAGGACCTTATCCAAAATCCGATCCGATCTGAATAAGGAATTTTCTATCCGATCCGAATCTATCCGAATTCAATTCAGATCGGATTCGGATAATATCCGAATAATCCGAATAAACCAAATAATATTTTTTTTTGATTTTTTTTGTTTTTTTGCTAATTTTTTAATTTTTAATATTTTATAAGTTGTAAATCACAATAAAAAATATAAAAGTAAAAAAAATGAATTGTACGCAAATTCAAAATTAAAATATAATAGGTAATTGTATGAAACACGAAGATTAGAATCTCTAATTTAAAACAACGATAAATTATTGCATAATTATTTAAGATTATAACTAAAATGTGTACATATTCATGTGTATTGAGTTGTAAACATAATAGATAGTTGAGTAATGAGTTTTGGTCTAGAAATATACTTGAAGTCTTATTCGGATTATTCGGATATCCGAATAATCCGAATAACCCGAATAAAAAATTGTAATATCTGAAATCCGATCCGAAATCCGAATAAAGAATTCGGATTCGGATGAGATCCGATCCGAATATGCGAATAAGGATTCAGATCGATTTATTCGGATTCGGATACGGATCGGATTTCGGATAGCTTCGGATATCGGATTTTTTGAACACCCCTAGTATTTACTTTAGGTTGCCAATAATACAACACCGACATATTTCTATACTTCTTGATAAACATTTTCACGTGTATAAGTTAGCTTAAGTTCAAAGATACCATTTTCATTGATCACTAACTCGTATAATTGGCCTAAGGCAACAATGAATGTCTTGTTCGTGAACAAGACCGGTTGATGCCAATAGCAAACGTGATTCGTATCATGCGAAAGATCCTCCCGCCTCATGCCAAGATCTCAGATGACTCCAAAGAGACTATCCAAGAATGTGTATCCGAGTTCATTAGCTTTGTCACTAGCGAAGCCAACGACAGGTGCCAATGTGAGCAGAGGAAGACTATCACGGCTGAAGACATCCTTTGGGCAATGAACAAACTTGGATTCGATGACTACATCGAGCCCTTGACCATGTACCTCCATCGATACAGGGAGATTGATGGTGGTGAACGTGGGCCCGTGAAGGCCGAGCCACAAGCCAAGGCTATTGGTATTGATGATGTTTATCAAATGGGACATCGTCTCTTTGGCCCTGCTACCATTGCTGGATTCGTGACGGACTCGACTAATACCGGTCCTTCTAGGCCTGTTGCTGGGTTCGAGCCGTATGCCAAGTGTAAACCATAGGGCTTGATCATATGTCTCAAGAAGTGGGTTGTATGTGTAGGTCGTATGTGTTATGTTTATTTGTTTGTTTGTTTGCAATCATGAAGGATATATTAAAGGGTCTTTGGACTTTAGATGAACATAAGTTTTTAGTGTTTTGTTTGGATAAAGTAAATCGGTGTCACATAACTAGTTATTTAGTATCATACAAGTAGCATACAAGTAAATTTAAGGAAAAACTGAAATACATACTTACCATTCTTTTTTTCTTATATAAATATTTATCATTTGTATTTTTTAATGTAAATGGTGTGAGAAACTATAAATGTTGTGATAATAAGTGATGGTTTCTTTTAAAAGAAAATAGGCAACACGTAATGTTAAAAATATACTATTACAGTTAACAGAATATATAGTCGCAATTTTAACTTGTACATAAGAGTTTATGTTTTGGGGCAAAGGCAACTTCTACATAAATACATAAAAGTTGATGTTTTGGGCCTAAATTTCTTAAAGCCTCAAAGTTTCTTTTAAGCATAAGGCGTAGTTTATAACATGCCTGTATAAACTGTATACGATAAATCCCATATTCAAATATAAATTTTTATTTACGGTAGGCATTTGAATTTCCTTTTCTTAATTTTGTTAGTTTTATATGTTTGAGTTAATTTCAATTTTGCTCCTTAAGGTTTGACAAAAATAATTATTTTCCTTCACAAGATTAAAAATATCAATTTACCTCAAAATGTTTCATATATTGTTTCAATTTCACTCTAAAATTTTAATTATTTTGGATTAAGTTAAAACAACTAATAAAATTTTGGATTGAAATTGAAACAAATTATGAAACTTTTAGAGATAAATTGATTTTTTAATGTTTTAGATGAAATGATTACTTTTAGCAAATCTCAAGAAGTAATATGAAACTTAACTCTGTATGTTTTTAGTCTAGTTTTTAGTCTATCATCCATGATTTAACCTTTTAAACATAATTAAAACTGTCATGTCATTTCATCTAAAAGAATCTTAAAACCATCCCAAAGAAAAGAAGTATAACTTCTGTATTTAATTACTAAAACAAAACCGACGCCCAAGTTACTCACCGGGATTATATCAAGCTATCTGACGCCTACAAGAAGGTGTACCTGTGAACCCATAGGTACCCAAACACCTGATTAGTATACATAAAAGTGATGTAAGTTCATATCCTTACAACCACACGTGATTTAATGACATTTAAAAACATTCATATCAGATTTACTATTTTTATTCATATAATTATCTCTGTTATTAATTAAATAATAACATTTTCTAATACTTTTGTACTTCACTTTTTTCAAAAGTATTAAAGAAATTTTAGGAATTGAACATTGATTTCTTGGATACACATATTAACGGTGACTTTTCGTTACGTTCCACTCAAATTCACTTACGATTATCATTTAAGGGTAAAAATTAATATTTTGATTATTTGAAAAAAATAATAATAAATAAACAGGGAAGTCGGTATCGTGAGGAGGAAGACGAGCGAAAGCGAGCCCTAAAACCTTGTGAGATTCCTTCAGGGTTTCTCTAGGGTTTAACGTTCTTCAGTTCAATCCAATTTTTAATATTTGCAGTCATCGAATGGGTCGTTCTAACGCCACTAAACTCATCTCATATCTTGCTCGTAGATCCCTTTCTCACAATCATCCAGTATGCCCCTTTCTTCTTCTTTCTTTACATACCCTAACTTCATCGCAAGGATCTGTGGTTCTATTTGTATTAATTGTTCGTTTACAGGTGTATGAATCGACGTTTAGAGGAGGATACCGAAGATTTTGTTCGTCGAGGCAGATTGGAATCTTCAATGCTCCTAGTTATAGAAATGGTATATCGATGAAGGGAGAATTAGAAGTTTGATCTTTTTGTAATCGTTATTTTTTATTATTAGTTGATGAGCTAGTTTTTTTTTCTTGTCTTTTTTTTGCTGTATTGCAGTGGGCGGTTTAAGATATCGTCAGAGTTTTGGAGCAATTAACGCGCATTGGGGCTCCACTAGATCCATTCATGGCACTGGTAATCCGTAATTCATTTGATTCTATCAAGTGTTATTCACTTGGTTTTTTGCATATTGAACTTTTAACGGTTGATTATATCATGTTAAAGAGCCCCATTACAAGTTACTCTGATCTGTTACTGTTTCCTATGCATAATGTTTAGAGTTTGTGGTTGTTTTTCTTACTTGTTCATAATGAGGATTATAAACCCTAGAAATGGATTAATGATGTGGCTTGAATGATAAGTAAGAAGATGGGGTGTTGGGAGGGAGTTTCCAGTCAAAAGCTTTTTGTTGTACGTTTACATATCAGAATAAAGACCTGGTTTGTATAGCATTTATTGTATTTCCTTGTTATTACCAGCAACTATGGCTTCGAAAGATTATTACGACACTCTTGGAGTGAGTAAGAATGCAACTGCTTCAGAAATCAAGAAAGCATACTACGGGGTTTGTATTTTTCTTGAAACTATTATTTCTTGATCTTTCTTCAGCTGTAATTTGGTTTCACATGAATGGAACTATTCATGTGCATTGGATTTTGTGCTCTTTTGTTTGTCTTATAAAGTTGTTGTCAACTTATAATTACCGAGTGATGATTTTTTTTATATTTGGCATTTCTAGCTAGCAAAGAAATGGCATCCAGATGCAAACAAAGATGACCCAGAAGCAGAAACTAGATTTCAAGAAATTTCAAAGGCATATGAGGTATTAGGTTTGTTTAATGTTTAATGAAACCATACAATTTAAGTTTTTATCAGAAGCAGAAACTAGTATATTATTTTTAGTTAACACTTCTATTAAATTAGTCCCTCCTTTATTTTTGCAGGTTCTGAAAGACGAGAATAAACGAGCAGATTATGACCAGGTTCAGATATGCATTTTTTATCTTACAATATACCTTTGGATTATTGATTCTTGCTGTTGTATTTACATGTTCTCTGCTGGATTAATGCTTCTATAGGTTGGCCATGCAGCTTATGAAGCAAGTGTTAATGGTGGAGCTGGTCCAGATGCTGGTTCATGGAATCCTTTCCAAAATTTTGAGGATGTAAGACTTACCCAAATGTTTTGGCTCAAATATATAACCTAATCTTTTTGTCTAATCTCATTGACTTGCAACATAGCAATGCTCATTCTATTAGTGATCTGTGGCCAATTTGTTGACTTGCAACATAGCAACCATCTCAGTATAACCTGCTTCAGTTGCTTTTGCTTTGTGCTCTTCTCTTCTTCCTGACCCTGAAATGCGGGAAGGTAGTCTATGTTAACCTGGAAGCTCCGCCTCTGTGAGTCTTTTTTCTTTCTGGTCTAGTGGCATAATGCTATGCCTTCTCATATATCAATCGAATGTTAGACCTCATCTCATCAAGAAATAGCATAGACTCACCCTTAAGACAGCATTGGTCAAGCCAAAAGGCATCACTAGAAAGTCGAGGACTCCCATCGTGCTTCTTTTGAAACAGCACTGGTAGACCATATGGGGTCTTTGATGGCTTACAAAATCCGGCATCCAACAACTCCCTTCTGTCTGCTTTTCTACAAGGTTTACTTTCTTCTTTTTTCAGACCGGGCCAAGCCTTTAGGTTGTTTAAGTAGGTTTGGGCTAGGTCGTTGCGCTCCTGCCACCTCTTGGCAAAGTAGGCTGCTGGGAAAGCCCCCTCCTGTCGCAACGGTGTGGGGCGTCAGAGGCTGTTGCCCCGTGGCCAACTCGAAGGGGCTGAAGTTCGACGCGGAGCTTTTTGGTTGTTAAGTTATAGCAGCACTCAGCAACATCCAACAGCTCCAGTCCTTCTGGTTTGCACTAAAGTGGCTTAAGTAGCCCTCGAGGAGTCCGTTTATTCTCTCCGTCTGACCATAAACGACCTTCTAACATTAACTCCTCCGCTTCGATTCAACCACCTACCTAACCTCTTAGAAAAGATCCGATAGATAGCAGCTACCTAACTTTTAAGCCCTTCACCAATCGCTCATTCTATTAGTGATATGTGGCCAATCTATTTACAATTTCATCTCTGCAATTGTGATTTTTTTTATCTTAATTCTATATATGATGCATTGATGCACGTGACTTGAAACTGTGCTGTGAAGACCAGTCTGGACTGGTTGGTCCGACTGGTTGAGTGGGAAAGCTGGTGCCCTCGGTCTGATTTCGAACAAATGGACTTGGATACAATGGACCGGCCAGTCTTAAACTAATCAAACAGAACTGTTGAACTAATGAAACAGGATACAATGCCTGTCTCTGCTTTTTTTGGTCGACTGGCATTTGAGACTGGGTTTACCAGGTGAACTGGTTGAACAGCGGAGGCGCCAGTTTGGTTTCAAAGCATTGCTTGAAACCAAACAAGACGGGTACTGGAAATAGTCTAACACAATAAGTTTAGTTGATCACAATCTGTCATGCTTGATTTTCTGAACAATAATATAAAAGCCGAGTTACTTTCTCTTCATTAGATTGCATTACAGATAAAAGTAAAAAGATCCATATACCAACACGTAATTACGTAAACACTTTTTTTATGCTTCATATTTGCCTATTTGGTGAACATGTTATTTTATTCATTGCCATAGACATGTTTGAAGAATAATTGGTGTTAGTAGAGGATAATTTTCTATTAAATGTAAGTTTCTGTTCTGACTGCAAACTTATTTTTGACATGAAATTCATGTAACTTTCTCACTTGACTTTTGTGGAGCAGATATTCAACAACTTTAGCCCATTTGCTCAAAACTACGGGGGCCAGGATGCTAAGGTTTTTATCTAATTTTTATGTTGCTGGTGCTGTTTATGCATTTGACTTGTTTATATGTTGGTGACTTGTTTTTTACCTTTTCAATAGGCTTCTGTTGAGCTTTCTTTTATGGAAGCCGTGCAAGGATGTACCAAAAATGTGGTTTTCTATACTGAGTTGCTTTGTGAAGCTTGCGGTATGAGAATACTTTAGACTCATTGTATGATGTGTTGTTTCTGCTCATTTTAATTTTTATTTGGGAGAGAAATAAACATTGTAAGCATGATGTTTATATTGTGGCTAATTGCAGGTGGATCTGGTGTTCCTCCTGGAACAAAACCTGAAACCTGTAGGCGATGCAAAGGAGCAGGCATGGTTAGTATTCAATTATTTATAAAATTTCAACACCTAATTATTCTGATTAGATCATATTATTTTAGCTAGTTTTCTAAATTGTGGTTTCCATCCACAGATAACCAGTCAAAATGGTCCATTTAGAATGCAGTCCACTTGTGATAATTGTGGCGGAACGGGAAAACATGTCAAGGTACATTGTTTTCTATAAAATAACAAAATTATTTGTATATAGATTGATTAAATGTTTATAACAGAATTTGAGTTATGAGGCTGGTTGACTTGCAGAACTTTTGCAAGTCATGCAATGGGAAGAGAGTGGTGAGAGGACCAAAAACCGTTAAATTAAACATCATTCCAGGTATGTTAAAGTGATATCTGATTCTTGATCAAATTATGTCTCGGATAACTCTCTATAACCTGGTTATTATAAAAGTCATCATATATGGACTTCTAAACTATTTGGGCTTTAAAATATGCAGGAGTAGATACAAATGAAGAACTAAGGGTGTCCAGAAGTGGTGGAGCGGATCCAGATGGCAATCAACCGGGTGATCTTTATGTTCATATTAAGGTAGTTTGAAGTAATACGAAAACTAATTCAAAGACCATTGCCTATTTTGCGTATGTTAGGCCAAATCTAAGTTGATATATAAGAAAACATCTGTTACGCGCTTTACGTTCTTCATCACAATCTTTACAGGTGCGAGAGGACCCTATTTTTCGGCGAGAAGGGGCCCACATACATGTTAATGCCAACCTGAGTATGAGTCAGGTAGTTACATGCTTCATTTATAGGTTTCTGTAATTAGGCTCTGTTAATGCCATCATGTTAAAGATGTTATGCATTTTGTCTAAATTAGGTTCTGTTTATCTATAACAGATTTAAGTTTATTCAATTCATCTTCATCTACTTGACGGTTGCTTGAGTTTATTCTCCTGCAGGCAATTTTGGGAGCAAACATTCCGGTTCCAACATTAACAGGAGATGTTCTTCTTAAGGTTTATTTTCAAATCTTTCAAAATAATGTTTTGCTTATAACAAGTGTTTCACAATTTCCTTATCTCTGATATGCAGGTTCGGGCGGGGACCCAACCAGGTTCAAAAGTAGTCCTAAAGGGAAAAGGTGGGTTTCGATCCTTATTTATTCTCTTTCCGATTAAATTTATTGCATATTCATTATAAAACATCTAAAAAGATTTGATGTTCATTTCTAAATGTTAATGTGCTTAAGCAAATCACTTTTTTCTCTCTTTAAATCTCAGGAATTAAAACCCGGACCTCTTATTCATACGGCGATCAATACGTTCACTTCAATGTTAGCATCCCGACGTAGGTTTTCCACCTCTAACTAACGGGTTGAAGTATTTTGGTTTGCAACTTCTAATATTTTATTTGGTAGATTGATTCCAGTTAAAAAAAATTTTAAATGATATTCAGGAAATTGACAGAAAAACAGCGTGAGTTGATTGAGGAGTTTTCTAAAGAAGAAACTTGTGAGGATGAGAAGCAGGCTGCTGCTGGAGGATCGGGTTAGCCTGTTAGGTGCTCTGCAATTGGCTGTTGAAGATTTGGGATATCCTTTTTTTAAATAATTTTTTAAATAATTTCTATTTTTGGAATAATAGAGGGAGTTTAATATGATGTATACTTGTTTTGGTGAAAAGTAGGTGCCCAGTGCCTCCACCATTGGATATATTCAACCATCAACCAAACAATCTATTTCTGTAAACCACAAAATAATTGTGGCATATATTGTATTATATTATAAATTATATTGAAGCACGTGTAAGCTGAATTATTTTTTACCTGTTTTTGACTTTTTTTAATAAGTTTTATTTAATAATATATTAAAGTATTGAAGATGAGTGTTAATTTTTGTTACTTGTTTTTGACTTTTTTAAAATTTTTAGTCCTTTTTATAAGAACCATAAAAGTGAATAATGAAATTCGTAAAAGTGACGTGGTTTACTAAGAAACATGAAAGCCATGTTAAGCTTCACTTTTTGTTTTCAGTTTAATTCTTTTATTAGTGTTTTTATTTTATTTTATGTTTTTTGTTACTTTATATTTGATTTACTCTTAGGTTTCTTGGTGTATAAAATACTTTAACAACATATATTTTTAACTTAAGTTTCATGTCATCATATAACAGCGTCCAATTCTTTTTTGATTTTAAACACACGATATGCTTAAATTTTATATAAATCGACTCGTAAAGCGTGGGTAGTCACCCACTCGTTAAATAATTATAGTATCACTTAAGGGTGATCATGGAACGGTGATGGTTTGCTAAAATCCTATGTTTTTCTAACTTGTAAGTGATCGTTTGGAATTTTTGTTCAGTGAAGTGTGTTTATTTTGTTCTTTTATCGTAACACCTACATATCTTTATTATCATTGTGTCTTTGTGTGATAAGATATATGATGTCCGGTTCTTTTTAGATTCAAAGGCATTTGTTTTTTATAAAACACTGAAGGTGAATAGTGTATGCTGAATTATTATTACCAGTTTTTGACTTTTTTTTATAAATTTTAGATTTTTCATATTATAAATAATTTTAAAGTATTGAAGATGAGTGGTGTAAAGCTTAATTTTGTTACCTGTTTTTGATCTTTTTTTATAATATTTAGTTTTTTTTTATAAGAACCATGAAAGGTGAATAACGAAATTCGTAAAAGTGACGTGGGTTACTAAGAAACATAAAAGCGATGCTACAATTTACTTTTTGCTCTAATTTTAATTCTTTTATTAATGTTTTAATTTTATTTTATGTTTTTTGTTGCTTTATATTTGATTTACTCTTAGGTCTTAGTGTATAACATACTTTACGAACATATATATTTTTAACTTGATTATTTTCATGTCGTCAACACTAATATAACAGTGCGTAGTTTTTTTTTAATTTCAAACACACACTTACTGTATGTATATTTTTATATAAAAATCAACTCATTGTAAAGCATGAGTGGTCACCCACTAGTTAAATAATTACAGTAGCACTTAAGTCGGATCATGGAACGGTGATGGTTTGCTTAAAACCCTAGGTTTTCTAACTTCAAAGTGATCGTTTTGAATTTTTGTTTAGTAAGGTGTGTTTTTTTTGTTCTTCTCTCATAATACCTACATATCTTTATTATTATCATGTCTGTGTGATAGCATTTTCATACATCCCAGATGGTTCGAATTATTGTAAAAATTTTATGTAAGATATATTACGTACGGTTCTTTTTAGATTCAAAGGCGCCCGAGCTTGACGATCACATCTACAAAAGTCCAAAATGTTATATCATCGTACACATCAAAGATGTTGAGGTTTCTAATATTATATTCCCTTTACCACTTTTACTATTGATGTAGATATCTTTGAATTGATATTTGAACAACTTGCACCTCTCGTAGTTATTAAGATTTTATATGGTGGTACTACTTTTATTTAACTAGAAAATTTTAAGCAGGATACTGGCTGAGGATTGGTATACTAAAAGAAGAAAAAGAAAAATCGTGAGCAGTCGTAATAAACCATAAAAGATTAAGTCTTTTAATGCAAACATAAATTTCAGTACTTTAATAAAAAGGTAATTAGATGTGACAAATAACAACACTTATTTATTCTTATTAAAATTTTTCCTTTTCTCTTCTATCAAATAACTACATTAATTACTAATAATAGTCTTTAATTTTTTTAGATTTAAAATAGTTTTTAATAAATTAAAAATAGATCTTTTATTATTTTTATTTTTAAAGAAACAAATTTGTACAAAAAAGAGAACTTCATTTTCAAAACACGAAATACTTTAAAAGTGGTTTTTTAAAAGTAAAACTTTTATAAACCAAAAATAATTAATATTTGAAGTTATAGTAAGGAAATTCTTAATAATTTAAAATGGTTTATTTTAAACAAAATATTTAATTTATTTATTAAAAAATATTTAATATTTTATTTATTCAACCCGTAATACAGTGACCCGTAATACAACTGCAACGACGTGCACACAATGACCAATAATTTTTATATTGAGTATATGAGCTTTGTATATAATAAACCAAATCGGGGATTAGATTTTGGGCTTATTTCTTTTTATTAAAAACAGACTCTTAATTAACTTTCTAGTAAGTTTTTTGTAAAATTTATTTAGGTTTAGGGTTGTAAGCTTTTTCATAGGGGCGACGGATTAAAAAAATCTCGGGCTCGATCGAGAGCGGTTAATACAAATGACACATTAATAGAAAAGAATAAGCGGGGTCGGTTGACCCCTCCCTCTCTGCTAGTTGATATGGATTTGCGCGACTTTAGACCATTTTTGAATTACGTATTGTGCCTGACCAGTTTAAGTTGGAACAAGCATTAGGAACTTTGTTGAGATAGCCTATCGCATACAATTAGTCTTTTTGATAACAAAACTTTTAGATTTTTAAAAGGAAATGTGCTGACACTTTTGAAACCTTAGATAATTTGAACAATGATTCTAAAACAATAATGACATTAGCGTAATCAAATTAATTATAAGAGACATTTTAATAAAACAAAAAAGATATCTTACAAGAAGAGTGATCGGAGCTATACTATAAAACCTTAGATATGATGAACCTCGATGATCCTGTCAACGATGCGTTTGATATGGATTTGGGTTAGTTACAACCACTTTCGCAGCATTCATTGATACTGGCTGGTCTAAGTCGATATCAGGGATGAGAATTTTGTTTTGAGAGTCCTTCGTATATGATTAGTCTTTTGATTACAGTACTTTTATATTGTTTATATTGTCAAAAAGGGTGTTGTTGGCACTTGCACTTTTGAAACCTTAGATATTTTTTATCGATAAATCTATCATACTCTTACTATCACTCCAAAACTACTTCAATTTATTTTACATTATACATGGGTTTAAACCCAAAACTTTCATTCTAAAACAAAAAAACCTTTACCAAATAAACTAGTCTTACATTAAGCATATAGAAACAATAATAACATTAAGGTGATTCAGAAACATGTGCAAAAACTAATATAGAAACATTCAAACTTATTTCTAATTTGTATTATTTCTCACTCACATTTATTATGAGAAGGATATAGAAGATGTATGTATTTTGTAATGGAGAATTAAAGAGAATTCACACATAAGGATTATGTGTTGGATTTTCATTTAATGAGGGTGGACATCTCTTATCCTATGTTAGCTCCGTAACTGTAACAATAATAAATCCACCAATAATATTTAAAAAAAAACTAGTATTAAGACTCCTGCGTTGCGATCAGAGACGTAAAATCATATCAGGTAGCAATAATGTCACGTCACAGTCAGTGACCATCAACACCGAAAAAACTCTTATTTAAAAATAAATAATAATGAAAATATAAACTAAACGAAAAGTAGAACCACACACGTGAAACGTATAACATTAATAACATAAGTAAGTCAATCTAGGACCCACACACTGCGACGGAGATGTTAAACGGAAAATATAAGCGTAACAAGGTTGAACAACATATGCACGTTACGCCGTGTTAACTATCAAAATTTATACCGCAAAATCGAAAAAAGATGAGAAATGTAGCGAACTAAAGTTGAAAATGAAAAAAACGTAGGGGTTAAATTGTAAATTTGTAAAAGTATTGAATTTAAAACAAAAAAATTAAAAAAAGAGAAAAATATATAAAAAATTTTATACACATGATTGTTTGTGATTCATTAATTAGTTGGTTAAAAATTGGAATACAGGTCAAATGTTGCGGCATCTTCAATTATATTATAGCTAGCAATTAATTTGAGATTTCGGCCGGGTCATGCGTCTCTAAATTCTTCGGGGGCGGATTAATTAATTCACACGCTCTGATTTTCAATAAAAATTGGGTATTAGAAACACCCGACTTTATAAATCGACACCCACCTATACGTCGCGTATGGATCATACGCGACGTATAGGGTCGAATACACTAAAAACGTGAAAAAATCAAGGGGCTGTCAGAGAGCTATACGTCCCATATAGCCCTATACGACCCCCTATACGACACATATAGGGTTATACGACGCGTATGTCGAATTTCGACACTGACTACGAGGAAAAATTAAGGGGGGCTGTCAGAGAGCTATACGTCCCATATAGTCATATACGACCCCCCTATACGACACATATAGCCCTATACGACACATACAGTCCTATACGACCCCCCTCTATACGACGTGTATGGGGCTATACGACATGTATAAAAATTTTGAGGTGTTGATTTAAAATATTGGGGTGTCTATTTAACCACGCCTACAAACATACAAGTACTGTAATGCTTGTCGTTATAGGTATCTAGTAACCATGTATGGGTAGAAGTGACAATCGGATAGCAAAAGGAATAAAAAAAATTCCAATATAGAATATGATTTCTAAAACTACATGACATGATTGATTAACAGATGCTTGAAAATTTAATGTGGGTTTATTAGAATCATATAAATCGACACCTAAAACTACCATTTAGGGAAAATTGGATTTAAAAAAGTAAAAAAAAGTAAAAAGTCCCGAGAAGAAATGATCAAATTTGACCACTATACACTCCTAACGTCAAGAAATGGAATAATTGAGAATCTCGAGTAACATGCCAGACCTCTAATGTAGCTAAACTAGGTTTCGTATTTGAGTAATGAAGATGATGAGGTAAGCTAGGAGTTCGACAGTGATTCAATTAGTTATGCCAAAAATAAAGTTTATAAGAATATATAAATCAGAAAACATAATTATAAATTCTATTAAAAAAGCTAATATTTCCTCCTATAATTATAAAAAAAATCAAAATTAATAATTATTTTCTCTGTAAAAATCTCATCATCTTCCATTAGGATGATTTCCATGTATGTGACGTACGTTGTATTATTGCTTCAAAGAATTGCATTTTTACCAAGCTTATTAGAAAATGTCTTTTTGTTTATCTTTTTTCTGTTTGAATCTCCCCTCAGATTATTGGAAGATAAGAGCATGTGTATGAGTACGTGTGTGCATATGTACCGTACATATCATCTAGGATGTCACTTTGTTGTATTCAGCTTAATAATTTTCAAGTTCTAATCATTTTTGTGTTTATAAATTATAAATCTTATGTAAATAGTTACAAAAACATATGTTATATAATTACATAGGGTAAAGTTTATTTGTTAACAGTTGTTTATTATGATAACCCGTTAATCTCAATGTAACGAACACTTACATCATAATTATACGATGTAACTAGCTTTTACATAGTGTTACACCACCAATGTAATAGTTTTCTCTCATTTCTAAAATTTTCTTCATTTAAAAAAAACTTCATCCTTTTTTTAAAACCTTTTAAACTTTCTATACGATGTTAGTTTTGTATACAAATTACACAAATAAATAGATCGTTTTAATATACTTAATCCGAGTATGGTCTTGCTATATTAAAAAATAATTAACGTTCGTTCTGTACCACTGTAACTCTAACTTACAGTAATGTCATGACCTGCTGTGAACCACTTAAGTTAATTTGCACATAGGAGTGGTCCTTATTTCCACTGTTTTCGCGACTGGATCGGACCGGCCATCCGGTGGCTGGTCCGGTTCGCTAGAATCATTTTTGAGGGTTCGAACCGGCCGGTTTCTCCCGAACCGGTGTTCGGACCGGTTTTTGATTTTTTTTATTATTTTAATGGGTAAAAATGGGGTGTTAGACCATAAATTAGTGTGTTGGATATACAAATATAGTTAAGTTTTATGTATAACTATAATATACATATATAAATTACTTATATTTAACTACATATATAAATATAATTAAAATATAGTTAAATCCGCTCCAACCGGTCCGATCACAAAACCAGTAAGGCGTCCGGTTCAACATCCGATCCGGTTCTGAAAACATTGCTTATTTCCACTTAACTTAATTTGTTTTTAGTTTAGAATTTAGACCTATTAGTAGATTTTAATTTTTATCTATTTATAAACGGTCATAGATATAAGTTTTAACATGAATGTTATTCGTATAATTGATATGTTCATTACCTTTGGATATATTTTTATTCCTTAATGTTGTTTTGTGTTCATAATAAGTTTTATGACGGTTATTTTAAGCTGCTGATTCACTTGAAACATTCTTATTGCTTTGTAAATACTAGAACATCAACAACAAAAAAATAAGAGAAAAGTGTAGATGCATCTACTTTTATCATTTTGGTTTTGGATTAGGGATAAGGGATTTATGTAACTATAAGGAGTTTGTAGGGAGTTTATGAAACACATGTGTTGCAAATGAGTTATAAAAACACCTACTTATTCTTAAGAATGAACAAAATATATTTTCTTTAAGTTTATACGCCATCTTTATACATCCAATATAAATAAATAACAACTTTGCTTGTCAAATTAGTACTCTAATATAATTATTTATTAGATTAGTCACACTACCACTCTAATCTATATTTTCATAATTTCTGTTGTCAAAGATGCATATATCACTGGGCTTACATATACAATATCAATCCGAATTGACCACATACATACATGGCTACATTAGTAATTTCAAATATGTATTGTAGTTAGCACGTTAGACACAATAAGTTCTTTGAAATGAACAATAAATTCTTTGAAATGAAGATGACCGAATGAAGCTAATGGAGACCAAGTACCAACTAGAAAAATACAAGTGTGCTAAAACTAATTTAAATGACACTTAGCAACATTTGAACCTATGATGTCACAAGTAACGGACATAAACATTGTTAAATACATGTTTCAACTACTAGCTACTGTTAATATAAATTACCATATATAATAATATGATATTTTCTCTAAATGATATGTATAATATGAGAATGGGGTGGAGATATTGGGTGGTCGTGTCGGTTTTGGGTAGGATGAGTCATCGGAAAACGATTGTTGCTGGAGTTGGATCTTCGAAAGGAGAAGAAGATAAAATGGAGGATTGATATTTTTCAAGTGAGCCTCATATAAAAGATGATATTTTTACTATTGAGGTGGGATCTTTAGGGATATCTAAAGTATATTTCTTTAACGAAAATGATTATTTGGTGTTTTTTTTCTTCTAATTAACCGGAACTTTTAACAGACCATATTTGTTACGTTTGTACAGTACAAACTCTTGATCTAAATATGTTATTATTGAAAGTTAAGCATCAAAACCATTATGTGGCAAACATAGGGACCATTCTTATAACTAATCTTTTAAAAGTACTAACCAATGCTTGTAATTTTTTTCTAATTTAATCTAATATTTCTTAAAAGTTCTTGCTGAACATAGATGTAAAGATCGGATGGTTTAAAGCAGAAGATGATTTCAAACATAAACACCAAATTCTATAGTAGTTCGGGTATATGTTAATAAACCCATCTTACATTCACTCTTTGGCATCTACAAAAATTATCTTCGCGATAAACGTCTTACTAAACAATGTTGTGATACATCAGCACTTCAATGCCCCACTAATAGGGTAGTGATAATCCATTGATAGTGTCTTCTTTTTTGTTTAGGCCATTCGTCATTAATCAGGTTGTAAATTACCAAAATATCACCCACGGGTGTTTTTATATTTAATATTTCTTTATATATTTTTTAAGTTTCTAGTAAGATCAATCTAAAAAAGACCGATTTAAGATTCTCAATCTCCTAGATAAAAACGTAAACTCAAAAGTAAATGTAAAATTTTCTCCTCTTTATCATTTATGGAAAGTTAACATTAAATAACTAACCAAAAGAAATTAATAACTTAACACTAACAATCATGTAGACAGTAGACTAACCAATAAATACAACAGATTGTGAACATGGGCTCTACAAGACACGTATCACAATTCACAATCACTCCATACCTTCTATAAGTGGTCTTTAAATCCGTAGGCCCAATTATTTCAACAAAATTTAATAATTTGATCCTTTTGGATCACTTTTTTATACGCAAACACTAAAAACATGTCCTTAACACATGCTGAACGTACTATAAATAAGGCCCTTTCAACATTCACACAACTACACAACAACTAAAACCTCACCAATGGACCCTTTCATCATCTTCTCCATCCTTGCTTTTTTCCTACTTTTCTTCGCTCGTCGAACACTGATTAAAACCACCAAAGCCGCTAATAACCTACCACCCGGGCCTCCAAAGCTCCCAATTATCGGAAACATACACCAACTCGATAATAAAACACCACACAGAAAACTTGCACACTTGGCACGAAAATATGGTCCCATCATGCATCTACAACTCGGGAAATTTTCTACCGTCGTCATATCCTCACCCCGATTAGCCCGTGAGATCCTGAAGATTCAGGATATCAACTTCGCCGATAGGCCCATAACCACAACCTCTCAAATATTTTTTTATAAAGGTTTAAGCATAGGATGGGCTCCTTATGGGAATTATTTAAAACAGATTAAAAAACTCGCTACTTTAGAACTTTTTAGTGTCAAAAAAGTCAGGTCATTTTCCTATATTCGTGAGGATGAGATTAATCGCGTGTTTAAGTTTCTTGAATCTTCTTGTGGTGTGCCCATAAACTTTAGGGATATCGCGAGAGAGATAGTGAATAACATAGTTAGTAGGGCTACGTTAGGGGATATTTGTCAAGATAGACAATTCATTATAGATTCGACGTATGCAATGCTGAAATCATTCAACTCGTTTAATTTGTTCAATTATTACCCGAGTCTAAGTTTTTTGAATGTCATTTCGGGGAAGAAAGCTCAATGGTTGAAGATGCACAAGGAAGTTGATGTGATCTTGGAAAAGATCTTGGAGGAACATAGAAATAAACCACGTAGCAACGACCATCATGAAGATATGGTTGATGTTCTGTTAAGAATGAAAGAAACTGGTGATCAAGATGTTCCTCTCATGACTAATGATCATGTTAAAGCAATTATTCTTGCAAGTGCAATGAAATTCTGTTAGCTGCATACCTTTTTACTTTATTTGGAAAACTGGGTGTGTCGCATTGTGCGAATGGGTTCAGGATACAATAGATATTCTATATAAATATAATATTGGTTTGGGTCAAAACGGGTTTTAACAAAAGTAGATGCATCAAGATGGGGTTGGTTTTTTTTTTTAAAAGTATCACATTTTATTATGAGACTATCAATGATTTTAAGTTCAAATGACTTATTTAAAGAATTGCTATCTAGCTATATAATAAAATAGTAAATATCTTGATTTAATAAAAGTATAGATGAACATTTTAATATTTTACAACAAAAATAAAGAAAACAAATTGTACGTTGATGTTCGTTTGAACTTTGAAGCACCCCATAGAATCTAGCAAAAGATTTAAAAAAACGCAAATGTTACGGTGATATTTTAATATTTAATTAATAAAACATGATAAAGAAAAGATTGCACAGCGATATTATAATATTTTAAAATTTACGAGATTAAAAATGCTAGAGTTTGAAAACAAATTAAATTTCAACAACTTAATATCAAAAAAATTCGGAATAAATTAAATATTCTAAGTTATTAGAGTTAATTAAATTATAACTTAAGTGAAATGCTAGAAATGAATTAACAGAATAAGAAAAGAAAAAAGCATAGAATCAGAATTTTGAGTTCATTGATTCTATAAGTTGTTGAGTTCCTTATAACTCGTAACGAATTGCTTAGCAACTAAAACTACTTCAAAATCCACCTAGAAACCATTTTTTTTTCTTTTTCTAACCCATCTATAAATCGAATAAAGTCTAATATCTTTACAATTATTACCACTAGGAACTTTTGACTGCTGGAACAAGTTCATCTTCAATGACAATTGAATGGGCATTTTGTGAAATGATGAAGAACCCCAAGATAATGAAGAAAGCACAATCAGAAGTGAGAGCAATTATGAAGGGAAATAAGATCACTGAGGCTCACATACAAAGTTTGAATTACATCAAGCTTATAGTAAAGGAGACAATGAGGCTACATTGTGTGCCAATTTTGCTCCCTAGAGAGAATCGCAACGACTGCATCGTTGGCGGATACAATATCCCCGCCAAGACTAGGATACTCGTAAATGCTTGGGCGTGTGCCACAGATCCCGAATCTTGGGAAAATCCTTACAACTTCATACCCGAGAGATTTGAAAACAGCTCAATCGGTTTTTCAGGTGATGACTTTGAGTACCTTCCGTTTGGAGCTGGTAGGAGAATGTGTCCTGGTATGAACTTTGGGCTTGGTACGGTTGAATATGTTATCGCCAGTTTGTTGTGTTGTTTTGATTGGAAGCTTCCGGATGGAGTAAAACCTAATGATCTCGATATGACTGAATTAACTGCGATATCTACGTTGCCCATACGACCCTTACGAATTGTCCCGTCTCCATGTCAAAGCCAAACTATGGGAGTGGATTGACGTACCCCTTTTGTGAGAAGAAAGGTACGTTTAGTAACACCTAGAAGAATCGATCGTGTGTGTCGTGGGTAATCGTTTTATTATAATGCATGGTTTGGCACTACATATGTTTTAATATTGTGTTTCCTTAGCTTGTAACAACTAACAATATTGTTGGTTACTATTGTAATGAAGCATTTGTAACAAGAATCATAGACACTATTACATATTAAACAAGATCTGATGCTCTATTTGCTATGCAATTTTTTGGCCTTGTTCATTTGCAGCAAACCACCATCACCATATGGGTACCCATTAATTTGCACCGATTGTTATTTGCATGTTTGATCTCTTAATTTAAAATAATGTTTTTGGTGGTGGTGGTCGTGGTTGTTGTTGTTATTCTTATTATTATTCAATAACTCTTTACTATATTAAATCTTTAGCTTTTTAAAATTTTCAAAATTTAAAGTTGATTGTTTTTTTAATGTTGTTCATCTTTGAGGGTTAGACGAAATACTCCAGTGAGGTAACATTCATGAAACTCGAATTCGGTTTTGACTCACACCGGTTTTATGATTCAAGCTTTTCGATTGTGTTTTTAACTCCTTTATATTTTCACAGTTTTGATTTCTCTCATTCGGGATTTAAGGCCTTCAAGGTTCCTAGGGTTTCTATTTATGAATGTATTTGTTCACAAAGATGGATCTTACAAAACTAGATGCTTGATGTGCATCAAATCCTTCTCAACTTTCTAGAGTCCTTGCAAGTGTAATCCGAAAGTTTGGAGAAGTTGGTCTACAAAGAGCAATTGCTCATTGTTGCATCTTCCATGATCCTGTCACACCAAGCATCTACAGACATGTGTGGTGTTCAATCCAATTCAACGACTTAGATTTGACTTTGAATTTCTAATTACTGGGTTAGAATAATCACATGGAGAAAAAGGAGAAGTTGATGCAAAGACAATCTATTAGACAAGTGTTTGAATTTTGTGAGTTTCAATGTGTATTTGTGTTGAAGTATTCTTTTTAGTTTATATTATTAATATGACGAGAGAAGTTTGATTCAGGGTTTTCGGGGATATGGTAGATATGTGATCAAAGTAAGTAAAGTGCATGTTTTATGAAGTCCAACTACATATCTTCAAAACATAAACATTTTAGTTCGTTAAAATATTATTTCCTAAATGTCTGTTAAAATTATAAAAATATCCACGTCTTCAAATTGTGAATTTCTTTCGTTTTGTAACACATGAAATGTAACAGATTGCGCACGTAAAATCCCGCCGCAACGCGCGGGTGAAAATTCTAGTTTTTATTAAACATACAAATAATACTGAAAGTGGCCGGTGTGTTATTTCTTTTTTATTATATTCGAGTTTATTTTAAAATAAAATAGCTTCATTAATAATTTGAAAATTAAACACACGTGTGCCGTGCGTGCACATACACACCCATACACATAACTAATTTAAAATAAATATTTATTTGAAATTGAATAAATAGTAAATGGAGCATGATATAGTAAATGAGAATTTGAAAGAAAAAATAAAGTAAACAAAATATGAATACTCAATCCATTGCAGGCACATAAACAGTCGGCTCGATGAAAGCCGATTAAGGGTAGTAAATGGGACGAGTTATGTAGACGATTTCCGATCCGACTAGTGATTTCGTGTAGTTCTAAGAACACATGGTCATGTAATGGTTCATATTATATTATAAATCATCATGTTAAGCTATATAAAAGCATCTCTAATGGGGTTATCCAGACAAGGACGAATGCCTGTGTTTGTGGGCATTTCTAGATATAAAACACAAGTGAATAGAGGGAGGCTGGACCCAAGAGCATATAACAAAAGATTATTGATTCGTTTTTAGAATGACAACAATGATTTTTTAAAATGATTTTTTTTTTATTTTTTAAAACCATTTTTGATGCAACTTAATCTCAAAACCTTCAATTATATAACTTAATATTTACATGTGCAACGGTTATCTTTTAGCAGTTATATTTTAACGATTTAGTGAAACTTATTTAATTTCTTCAAGAGTAAATATATTTATGTTTTGTAATCATTTATTTTAATTTTATGTAATTTTATTTTTTTAAATTCAGAATCTAACTTTTAAATACATTGTATTCAAAGATTAGTGCAATACATACGGCCTTTTAAGAGTAATTATATATGTGTTGTAATAGTTAATTTTAAGTGTAATAATTTTTCATTAAGTTTATGTATTTTTTTTATCTTTTTTAAATAAAATATAAAATTTTAATATCTTATTTTATTTTAATAAAAAAATTAAAAGATAGATACTATACAAAATAATATGGTGATAAAAGTAAATGTAAAAAATAGGGGCATAGGCCAGTTTAAAAACTAACGTTACATTAGAGAAAAAACATCTATTGCTGAAAAAATGAGTAGATATATATATGACTCAGACTGTTTGGAATGATGCATTTGTCACCCATCATTAACCATGACAAGTTTTATGACCTGTTGAATGATAAAATACTTTTGGATCACATAAAATTTACAGGACTTATGGAAAAACAAAATAACTATGTGCTTAAACTTATTAAATCTATAGATACTCTTAAAATGGAAAATATGATCATACTCTAGGGCATGTTGGACGTAATGCTTATCTCAGAAAACTCGTAAATTAAGAAACGAAAAGGTGACGTGTCTAAGTTGAATTGCTTTAAAACAAATAAAAAAACTCTAAAAACATTTAAAAATACATTAATTATATGTAATAACGAGGGATGTACGGCTATATAAATAAGCTTTTGTATTGGTGGACAGTGACATTAGTAACTATATTGATATTGCTATTCGGGGTCCAATCTTTTAAAAGTTGTTCAATTGTGCTTAAATTTTGAAAGTGACCACTTAGTTTAATTTCTAAGCTTAAATATATGTGTGTTGTGGTTTAACTTTGGCATGGTTTTGTGATGGAGTTATTTGATAAATGAGTGATTGAAAAATGTATTTACGAAATAGTTGTTTTAAAATATATTTATCGTATGGGTGTGATTGAAAAAATTGTTTATAAAACAAGTATGGTTTTCAATCATTATATTTTTTCTTGTTTTTTAAACAACCTATATACTTCTAAATGTGTTAGAGAATGCTATTCAAAAAATGTTTTAAAAATGATTTGAAACCACACTCATTTAAACTAACAGGTGACTAGAAGACAAGTAACTGTAAGATTTTTTATCACATTTCATCTGAATATGTAAGTGTACTTCTGTATGTCACCCTTGTAAGGATTTTGTGAGTAACCTTGGTTGTGGAATATGAACACGAACAAGAGTGGCAATTAGGGCTAGTGTTTTAGGAAATTGGCAACTACAAGAAGAGTTTGATACAAAATTAAAAAACAGAAATTATGATTCACGTCTTATAAGCAACAACGGCTAGGATTTGTGTTGACAACCTTATCTTTATCAAAACTACAAAGCAAACTAAATGAAATTATTTAAATGAATTATAACGGGAGGGAAACCCTTCTTACCTAAAAAGACATACTAACACTACAAAGCACTCCTCGAGAATGTCTCATTTTTTATTATATTTTTTAAAATCACTAATAAGCCCTAGAGAAGCCCATATCAGCCCAATGGGCTATAAACTAATAAAAAAACACTATAAAACTAACAACAACTAATGGAGTAAAATAAAAATCATGATTTCAAGCAAAGGGTCATAAAAATGTCCATTATAACTGTGCAAAACCATGAGTACTAATATTGAAAATCATGAAACTATGAATCCTTTAAAATAAAATAAAAAATTCATATTTTAGTGTTGAATTATTTGTGTAGTTGCCCGCGTTTTCTTGTTGATTAAGGTCAGTTAGGTAATGCTTCTGCTTTTTCCCTCCCTCTTTACTATCTTTCTATATGTGTGTCTTTCTTGCACACACACTTTCTTTTAGCAGAAAGCATTCATCTTCATCATAAATCTCTTTCAAAAGTAGCACAAATCTTCCACCACAATGATCAAAGCTACTTCACTATAAGATTTTGAGTGAGTTCATCATCATCATAATCATTATCATATATTCTTGAATGATGTTGTAGTTAAGTTGTTTGATGTCTACTGTTACAACAGCATACTGTAGCTGCTTGTAAACCTGTAAATTGTTCTTTAAATAGTTAAGAAGTTTTATAAATTTTGAATGAATCTTTGGAGTTTTTATGCGTTTAATATGTTCAAAACCTTTGGGTTTTGATCGATTAACTTGGAATTCAGTTTTCTTGACTACTTCAACTGATCAAAACTCTGTAGTTTTAATATATGTCTGGTGCTGACTTCCTTCTGTTTATTTAACTATTTTCGGCAAGTCACGAATCGAACAGGGCTGATCCTCATTTGTCATGAGAAATTATCAAGAAAGTGATTCAACTATAGAAAGCTGATCTTTTGCTTTTGATCCACCAAAAAGGATGAGACTAACTAAAGTGTAAAAAGTTAATTTATCTTAATCTCCAAGGTAAGCTAAACTGTTGATTTGATCTAATTCAGTTTAACGAAAACATATTTGATTAGAAGTGCATACAGCATATGTTTTAGGTCTTCTGCTCTTTTGGTGCTGATTTTTATTATCATAACAGAGTTTTCGAAACAGGAGCCTAAGCTATTTTGCATGAGGATTTTTTGAAACAATGGCTCACAACCGAAGAGGGTCTAACGAGCAGCCACCTGGACGGCTGATGCGGACTCAAACAGCTGGTAGTTTGGGTATGGAGTCTATGATGGACAGTGAAGTGGTGCCTTCATCACTTGTTGAAATTGCGCCTATTCTTCGAGTCGCTAATGAAGTTGAACCTACAAATCCAAGAGTCGCATACCTTTGTAAGTCCCACTTTGTGTTAATATGTGTTAACTTCATTCCAATATTAGGAGCTAATGGTTTTGTGATTCTTTTTGCTTCTGTATGACTTTTATTATGTTTTTCATCTTAGTAGGATGCATGTTATTGTTTATTACTTCCTTTTAATTGTACAATAACTTGCTTTACATGCTTAATAACAGTAGAAACGTTATTGTGTATGCACTCAGGTCGGTGCTATGCTTTTGAGAAAGCCCACAGAATAGATCCAAAATCAAGTGGACGTGGTGTTCGCCAATTCAAGACTGCCCTACTTCAACGCCTAGAGAGGGTATGTATGTATGTTTGTATGCTTGTGTGTGTTATGTATACACACACCACATGCATACTGTTTATGAATTCCTTAAGAAGGTCTGATGTGTTAAAACTTTTCAGGATGATATAACAACGTTAGAAAATCGAACAAAGAGTGATGCCCGTGAAATGCAGAGTTTTTATCGACAATACTACAGGAAGTACATTCAAGCCTTACTAAAGGCTGATAAAACTGACCGGTAATAATATCTCTACATGAGTTGTTTCTTTCTTCAGACTTGCATTATGTATTTTCTAACTGCTGAAATTTACTTATTGCATTAGCACTCGGCTTACAAAAGCTTATCAGACGGCAGCTGTTCTGTTTGATGTTTTGAAGGCTGTTAACTTGACCGAATCTGTAGAGTTGTCTGATGAGGTAAATACTGGAGATTTCTCTTACATTACAAGAACTTCTAATGAATCATTAATTCTTCAATGCATAGATTTTGGATGCTCACACTAAGGTTACTGAGAAGGCAGGGATGTATGTTCCTTATAATATACTTCCACTTGACCCTGATAGTTCAAATCAAGCTATAATGAGATTTCCAGAGGTAAGTTCCATATTTCTTATAGAGAACTCTTAGCATATCTCTTATTGGAAGTGTCAATTAGTAATAAACGAGTTGATTCAGGTGTGTGTTATCTGTAACGGGTCAAACGGGTAGAGTTAAACAGATTAACTAAAAGAGAAACGGGTCAAAAGGTTTGATCATATATACGACACTATTTATTAATAAAGTTAAAGTTCTTGGACAAAAGGTATTCCAAGGTGTTTTGAACCGTTATTTAACCCGCCTGTCCATTTTCTAATCTTAGTTTTTTTTATAAATGGTATATTCATACCACAATTGTTTAACTTGTAGATTCAAGCTTCGGTTTCTGCACTCCGTAATACTAGGGGACTCCCATGGCCCAACGGCTACAAGAAGAAAGGACATGATGACATCCTTGACTGGCTACAGGCTATATTCGGTTTCCAGGTTTGCTGTAGATGGTTTATTAGCAATATCTAATATATGATGATGAATCTCAATGTGACTTGTTTAATCTCACAGAAAGATAATGTCTCAAATCAGAGAGAGCATTTAATCTTGTTGCTTGCAAATGTTTACATTCGACAGTTCCCGAAGCCTAACCAGTTATCTAAGGTATTATACTTTACATGTGGCCTAAGATTATAATATACCTCAATTCTCATTGGTTAACTCATCCCTCGTTATATCGTTCTTTCAAAAAGCTGGATGATAGTGCGGTTACTGAAGTTATGAAGAAACTTTTTAAAAATTACAAGAAGTGGTGCAAATATTTGGGTCGCAAATGTAGTCTTTGGTAAGTAAAGCTTTCCTTGGAGGATTTTTACTGCTTTCTAATTCAAGTTATATACAGAATCAGGAAAAATACTATTGTGTTTTTAAAGTGGTCATTATGAATTTTACCTTCTAAAACTTCAAAAGTATCTAGTACTTATTCTCTATCTATCTGTTTATTAACTACCAGATATATCATAATAACCACTGCTGTAATGGTTTATAGAATAATGTTGATCACTATTTATGGGGTACAAACAGATAACTACATTGGAAACATATCATATATACATTAACATCTCCTGATAACTACATAGCATATTAAAATTATACATTAATCATTTATATATCTTTTAGGCGTAATATGATTAGTATCTGATAACAGCTACTATCTTGGTGATTTTTTATAAACATTAGTTTTTGGATATGTAGTCGCCGCTCTGTCATGAAGTTATGAAAATTTATCCACCTCTCAATATGTTCCCATCTCCTGCATTTTACAGGTTGCCAAATATTCAACAAGAATTGCAACAAAGAAAGTTGTTGTACATGGGTCTATATCTTCTCATATGGGGTGAAGCTGCAAACTTGAGATTTATGCCAGAATGTCTTTGCTATATCTATCATCATGTATGTTTCATTAGAATATCTAATCATTTTTACGTTCACGCATGTGTTGAAATGGTTCTAATGTTTCCTTGTTCCATAGATGGCATTTGAAGTATACGGCATTTTGGCTGGTAGTGTTGATCCTGCATATGGAGGAGAAGAAGAGGCATTCTTGAAGCATGTTGTGGATCCTATCTATAGAACAATAGCTAAGGTGTGGTGTAAATCTTGAGAATGTGTGCAGCATAAGTACATATTTGTCTTATATTTTAAATGCACGCATTTTCGTTGTTCTTGTGTTCAGGAGGCTAGAAAGAGCAAAGGGGGGAAGACAAAACACTCTCAATGGAGAAACTATGATGACTTAAATGAATTCTTCTGGTATCATGCTCTCTTTTCATGTATTGTGTAGTGGTAAACGAATCAAATATATTTATTGGTACAAGTTTTGCAGGTCACCTGACTGTTTTCGCCTGGGTTGGCCAATGCGTAAAGATTCTTCTTTCTTTTGTGCATCTGATGATATTGTTAGTGAAAGAACAAATGCTCGCTCAAAGAACAATGAAGAACAAGATAGAACTCAGGTAACTAATCAAACACCATTTGTAAGTATTGAAATACCACTTTAGCTCCACATATTGTACTTGCTACATCAAGATTCATATACACATCTCAGTATTAAAAAAATCAGCCACATGTGTGTTACTATTCAGTGACTAGATGTATCAAATGATTTTATTTCAGGATAAACAATCTGCTACTAACGAAAATCGTGCAACAAATAGTCATTCAATTGGAAAAATCAACTTTGTTGAAATAGATTCATACTGGCATGTGTTTAGGAGCTTTGATAGGATGTGGAGCTTTTTCATTCTGTGTTTACAGGTAAATATCGTGTTTCTCTGCTGTCATATATATATTGCATGGCTTAGACTTTGTTTTGTTAACTTGATCCTTTCATGCTTAAGGCGATGATTATTATAGCATGGAACGGATCGGGTGAACTTAGCTCAATCTTTGATGGTGTTGTATTCAAGAAAGTGTTGAGCATCTTCATAACATCAGCAGTTCTAAAACTTGCACAAGGTAACCAGTGACAAACTCGGTCTAAACTCAAATTCATTTATGCATATTGTGTACTCACATATGAAAACATTCATATTTATACTTTTTGCTTCGATGAAGTTCTAATCAGATTCTTTTCTCTGCAATTTTCAGCTGTCCTTGATGTAGTGATGATGTGGAAAGCAAGATTCAGCATGTCATTTAACGTGAAGCTTCGATATGTTCTTAAGGTTCTTACTGCAGCAGCTTGGGTAGTAGTTTTACCAATAACATATTCATATAGTTGGAATAATCCATCTGGTTTAGGAGAGACCATAAAGAGCTGGTTCGGTAACGGGTCAAGTTCACCTTCTCTTTTTATTATAGCAGTTGTTATCTACTTATCACCAAATATCCTTTCTGGATTATTGTTTCTCCTACCATTCATACGTCGCAATCTAGAGAAATCAGACTACAAAATTGTGAGGTTCATGATGTGGTGGTCTCAGGTACAATAACCTTTTAACAACTTATGTGATTAATTTCTTTTTATTACTCTATACAATCAATCATAATTTCGTTAAATTTTGCAGCTTCCGCTCTACGTTGGGAGGGGAATGCATGAAGATCCACTATCCCTTATCAAGTATGACTTCCATATTAAGTATTAACAATGTTGTTTATATTGATTGATTTACGTGTGCCTTGTGTATGTTGTGTAATTTCCCTTTCTAGGTATACTATATTCTGGGTACTTCTCATAGCAGCAAAGTTAGCTTTCAGTTACTACTTAGAGGTACCTCTCTTGATCTTTATCATTTGCGTGCGGAAAATAATCAATACTACTTATGATTTCATTGAGAGTTGCATATTATAGATAAAGCCTCTAGTGGATCCAACAAAAGCAATTATGCGACTTCACATTAGGCGTTATGAATGGCATGAGTTCTTCCCTCAAGGTAATCAAGATTTAGAACCCATATATGCAGGGGCGGAACCAGGGGAGGGTCAAGAGGGACCGTTGACCCTCGATCACTAGAATTTGTCAAAAGACTGAACTTTTTATTGAAATAAAAACCGACTTGGATCTCTTAGTTATAGCTGGTAGAGGAGATAATCTTATTAAGACAACCGACTAAGAAGCTTTGATTTCATCACTGCATATATGATATATGTTTATGCATATAGTTTTAATCATATAGTACCGAAGTAAAGATGTTACAAATTAACTGTCCTTTTTTTCCAGCTAACAGAAATATTGGTGTTGTGATTGCACTCTGGTCTCCAATCATTCTAGTATGTTAAAGTTATCTTAGTTCTGTCCTACTATTTTTTTTCTTTTTTTTATTTTTGCCAAAATTTGATTTTAATGTGATTTTCTGATCTTTACAGGTCTATTTCATGGATACTCAGATATGGTATGCCATATTTTCCACGATATTTGGTGGAATTTATGGTGCATTTCGGCGTCTTGGAGAGGTGAATGATCCTGCTAGCATTATTTAGTAAATATATTTACAATTATGCTTTTACTTTTCAGTTTTTTCACAATATGTCCATCTAATGTTCATTTCTCTAGATTCGAACTTTAAGTATGTTGAGAAGCCGATTCCAGTCACTGCCAGGCGCATTTAAAGACTGCTTAATTCCAGCAGAAAATAGTGAATTGACTAAGAAGGGAATCAACGATATTCTAACCCGTAGATTGGACAAGGTGTAGTCTTCATGATCTCTGGATACTTTTATAATATTAACAATTTCTACATATATGGACTTTGTTAGTTTTAGACTCAACCCAAAGATTACACATTTATTGTTGTTATTATGAAAATGTTCACAACAGAGTTTAATGTTTAATTTGGGGATTATTTCAGGAACCAACCAATAAAGAGGAGACAGCAAGGTTTGCTCAGATGTGGAATAAAATTATTACATGTTTCAGGGAGGAAGATTTGATAAGCGATAGGTACTTTAGACATTATTACATGCATGTAACTTTAAACTTTTCTTACTTGATATTTATTTGGACATAAGTTTTTATATTATCAGGGAAATGGACCTCTTACTCATGCCATACTGGGCTGATTTTGACTTGAATCTTATTCAGTGGCCTCCGTTTTTACTTGCTGGCAAGGTTTACTACTTACTGAATGACTTTCTTTCATGAACATTGAGAATGTATATGTGCTGACTTTTTAATAAGCGATTTGCAGCTTCCGATAGCATTGGACATGGCAAAAGACAGCAATGGAAAAGACCGAGACCGCCAACGAGAACTGCAAAAGAGGCTAAATGCAGACAGTTATATGCTCTGTGCTGTAAAGGAATGCTATGCTTCATGCAAAAATATTCTAAATTTTCTAGTTCAACGGCCACACGAAAAGGCGTATGTAAACCACCACCTGATTCATTTCATAGAATATGTTAATGATTTTAATCTCAACCCATTTTGGGTCATGTTTTGTCTCTAACGGATTAAATGAGTTAAGCTAAACGATTCAACTAAAAAGAAAGCATGTCAAAAGGGTCACACGTCATTCAATTGCATAAAACTCATAGTTCACTTTAGTAGAAGAAGACCTTAACTAATATTGTAATAATATAACTTTTGCATTCATATTTGACGGATTAACTATATATTTGTAATAATCTCAACCTGTTTGACCCGTTAACTCCCCTGTCCAGCCTCTCCAAGTAAATATATTAATAATTATGACGTGGGTTTGTTGTTGACATGGTTTCTGTATATGCAGTGACATTACCAAGATTTTTGAAAAAGTTGACCATCACATACAGGAGGGAGATCTTATAAGTGTGTTGGATATGAGTGCCTTGCCTAGCCTCACTGATCATTTCATTCAGCTTATCGAGTTTTTGGTCAAATAAAACAACATCTTTGCTTTTCCTTATTGTCTCTTATGAGGCCGATACTAAAACTTAATAGAAATCTTTGCTTTCAGAAAAGGAATGAAGCAAGTGACAAGGAAAAAATTGTGATAGTGTTAATTGACATGCTAGAGGTGGTGAAAAGAGATATATTAGACGAGACAGATTCTAGGTAAAATAAAATGGTTTCAGCGTATTGATCATCGAGTTACTTAACATCACATTACTTGACTAAATTTCTTTTGTTTTTTCTAATATAGCATCCTGGAGTCAAGTCATGGTGGAACTTATGGAGTTCATGAAGCTATAGCACCACATGATTATCAGAAGCCTTTTTCAGATCTTAATTTTCCTGTAACTGTTGAGACAGAAGCTTGGGAAAAGAAAGTAAGTTCTGATCTAACAAAAGCTTCTAATCGTCTACCAACATTTGTTTCATCATCATTTATATTTGCACAAAAGCATAGAGGAGCATTCATATAAAAACCAATAATATTTGAGAACTAACAGCAAGAATGTACCGGATTGTGTAAGTTTATAAAACCTTGTTATCTTGTCATTGCTTCTAGATTAAAAGGCTTCATCTCTTGCTTACTGTAAAAGAATCTGCCATGGATGTACCATCAAACTTAGAAGCCAGAAGGCGTATCACTTTCTTCGCAAATTCATTGTTTATGGACATGCCTGTGGCACCCAAAGTTAGAAATATGATATCATTCTCGTAAGTTTCGCCATCAGTTCTATAACAATAGTCACAGATTCCTTTTACTACATGCCAATTTTTTCATTTAGGGTCCTGACTCCTTACTACAATGAGGAAGTGTTATTTTCAACGGATGCCTTAGAAAAGGCAAATGAAGATGATGTTTCCATCCTCTACTACTTGAAGAAAATCTTCCCGGGTCAGTTCGTGTTCATGCTTTTTCAGTTCCTCTTCGATATTACAATCTATACACGTTCATGAAACGAAGTAAATATTTTTTAGATGAATGGAACAACTTTCTAGAGAGAGTAAATTGTGGCAATGAAGAAGAACTGAAAGAAGATCCGGCAAAAGAAAAAGAACTTCACCTTTGGGCATCATACAGAGGCCAAACACTTACCAAGACTGGTAACTGACTGATTTATGATTCAAGTATTATCTTAACGTAACAGAGTTGTTTTATAAACTCTGTAGTTGTAAATGATTTTCTTGTTCTACGAATAATCATAATTGAAGACACATGAACTAGTTAAAAGATGGTAGAGAATGACTAATCATAAAATTAATGGCAACCTTTCATTTTTTATTCCTGTATTCTGATAACAATTTGACTCTATTTTGAACATAAATTAGTACGAGGCATGATGTACTATCGGCAAGCATTGGAACTTCAGGCTTTCCTTGACATGGCAAAGGATGATGGTACATACTAGCATTACTATCATTATTCCAATAACAATATTTATCATGAAATTTGCAATTTAACGAATGTTATATAACTTTTGATCATTGTTTCAGAGTTAATGGAAGGTTACAAGGCTGCTGATTCTAACACAGAAGAATATTTGAGGAATGAAAAATCACTACTGGCACAATGCCAAGCAATTGCAGATATGAAATTCAATTATGTCGTCTCATGTCAACAATATGGCATTCAGAAAAGATCAAAAGATGCTCGTGCTCATAACATTTTGAAGCTTATGGCAACGTAAAATTTGAAATTTTTTACCTTAAGTATGATGTGTTATGTATTACTTCTATCTTATAACCATCCATATGTTTATGTGGCAGGTATCCATCTCTTCGTGTTGCCTATATTGACGAGGTGGAAGAACCTAGCTATAACGAATCAGAAAATGTGATTGATATTTTTTCTTACTATTCGGTTCTTGTGAAAGCTGTACCAAAGTCTGCAGATGCATCGGACCAAGATCAAATCTTTGACCAGGTACAAGTTTCAATATTTATAGCATTAAAATATCGGTTGGAGCCTATATATATTGCAATGGGGCATAAAAAGTTTGGCTATAGGCTTTCATCGGTTTGTTTTGTTATACATTATATTTATGCATTAATCAATGACACTAATACAAAAAAAAGTTAACGCTACTGTTTGAAACATGAGTATATCATATAAAGCATGCTACGAATGAATTGAAGCAAATGCGAACTTTTCGTTGTTCAGGTTATATATCGTATAAAACTTCCAGGACCTGCCATGTTGGGTGAGGGAAAACCAGAGAACCAAAATCACGCCATAATATTCACACGCGGAGAAGGGCTGCAAACAATAGACATGAACCAGGTACTCTTTCTGCCTAAAATATATTATGACTATTTTCTTGTAGCAAGGAATATAGTTTTTTCTGTTATATGGTCAACAGGACAACTACATGGAAGAAGCCTTAAAAATGAGGAATTTGCTTCAAGAGTTTCTTATCAAACATGGTGTTCGAACTCCAACCATACTTGGACTTAGGGAGCATATATTCACTGGCAGGTGAATATGCTTTTCTTATGTATTGTATGCATTGCTCTATTTCTTGAACGGTGACTTTTTATATCATTAATTTGTGCTTTTCGATCAGTGTTTCTTCTCTCGCGTGGTTCATGTCTAACCAGGAGACTAGTTTTGTAACAATTGGACAAAGATTGTTGGCTAACCCATTAAAGTAAGTTTCAAGACTGACATTTTATTGTTTAGATATATAATATGGATTTAATATCAAATTTCATATATAAATTATGCTCTTCCTAAATAGTTCCTGTGTTTCTAATCATTCAGGGTCAGATTTCACTATGGGCATCCTGATGTTTTCGATAGACTATTTCACTTGACCCGAGGGGGTATCAGCAAGGCTTCGAAATTCGTTAACCTGAGTGAAGACATATTTGCAGGCATAATTTTGCATTGAAGCTTCTTTAATTTTCTGTGTTTTTATCCACTTTAACAGCTCACAATTCCCAAATGTGTTCCAGGTTTTAATTCTACACTACGCGGAGGAAATGTTACTCATCATGAATACATACAAGTTGGTAAAGGAAGAGATGTGGGCCTTAACCAGATATCATTGTTTGAGGCGAAGATAGCCAACGGAAATGGAGAGCAGACAATGAGTCGCGATGTATATAGGCTTGGCCATCGTTTTGATTTCTTCCGCATGCTCTCATGCTATTTCACTACTGTAGGATTCTACTTCAACACACTGGTACTTAACAGCTCATGAAATATGTTTATCTTTACCTAATAATTCAAATTCTGCACTATCTGATACCAGAAAGTTGTTTTATGTGGCAGCTGACTGTGCTTATAGTATATGTGTTCCTATATGGTCGCCTATATCTTGTACTAAGTGGACTTGAAAGAGAGTTAAGTACGAATAAAGCAGTCATGAGAAATAATCCACTCCAAGTAGCTCTTGCTTCGCAGTCTTTTGTCCAAATCGGCTTTATTATGGCGCTTCCAATGATAATGGAAATAGGACTGGAAAGAGGATTCAGAAGCGCGCTTACTGATTTTGTTCTGATGCAACTACAGTTAGCTTCTGTGTTTTTCACATTTTCTCTTGGTACCAAAACTCATTATTATGGAAGAACTTTGCTTCATGGAGGTGCACAGTACAGAGCTACGGGCCGTGGGTTTGTTGTATTTCACGCCAAATTTGCTGAGAATTACAGGCTCTATTCTCGCAGTCACTTTGTCAAGGGAATTGAACTTCTGATCTTACTTGTTGTGTATGAGATATTTGGTGAATCTTATAGAAGTTCAGTGGCATATGTTTTGATTACTATATCAATGTGGTTCATGGTGGGAACATGGCTTTTCGCTCCATTTCTTTTTAACCCATCAGGATTCGAGTGGCAGAAAATTGTAGATGATTGGACAGATTGGAGTAAGTGGATAAGCAACCAAGGCGGGATCGGTGTCTCTGTTGAAAAGAGCTGGGAATCATGGTGGGAAAAAAATCAAGAACATCTTCTTTCTTCTGGGATAAGGGGCATCATTATAGAGATTTTGTTGGCACTTCGATTCTTTATCTATCAATTTGGACTCGTATATCATCTCAACATCACAAACAGCAAAAGTTTTCTGGTATTCCTACAATAAAATGTCGTAGACAAAAAACAGAATTAAGTTTACATAAACCATCGTTGATTTGCTTCTTGCTTGCAGGTTTATGGAATATCATGGCTTGTGATCTTTGCAGGACTTCTTGTAATGAAGGTTGATTAACAATTAAACCGCTTTCTTATAGTAACTTTGATTTGGATACTAAATTTATTTGCATGTTTCCATTTTTTTTCAGGGGGTGTCATACTGTAAAAAATCTCTTAGTAATGACTATCAGCTTGCGTTCCGATTGATCAAAGGATTAGTCTTCCTCACTTTTCTTTCTATCCTGATTACCATAATCGCGCAACCTCATATGACAGTGAAGGATGTACTAGTATCCATCCTTGCTTTAATGCCTACCGGTTGGGGAATGCTTCTGGTGAGCAAGCCCTTTTATCATTCATCAGTTTGTAGCCGACTGTTTATAACAGAGGTGGCAAGATGGCGGGTTGACGAGTTGTTTAACGGGTCAAAATGGTTGTTCTTTTATACAAATTGAAACAAACAGGGTTAAGTTAGGTTGACCCAAAGACGCTTTTTTGTTTACTTTCAATTAATTACTTTTAAATATAATTAGAGCATCAGAAATAGAATATTGACGTGCTTTTTACTCAAATTAGCTGACCCGTTTCCTTTTTACTTATTGATGTGCTTAAGATAGAACACAACTCAAATCGACCCTGTAAAATAAATGGGCTCTAAGCTCCACCTTCTGTATCACATATATAATCTAAATTTATTTCTCACTTGTAACATTTTGTGCCTTTGATGTATTAGATTGCACAAGCTCTGAAGCCATTTCTGAGACAATCTGGATTCTGGTCATCAGTTAGAACGCTAGCGCAGTATTATGAAATGATCATGGGCTTGCTTCTATTCACCCCGGTTGCATTTTTGGCTTGGTTCCCTTTCGTCTCAGAGTTCCAAACACGAATGCTGTTCAACCAAGCATTTAGTAGAGGTCTACAGATCTATCGTATTCTTGGTGGGGGCCAAAAGAAAGACAAATCCTCCCGCAACAAGGAGTGAGCTTTTGTCTCGCTCCTCGATCATATTCACTGTTAATATTTGTCTGTGTGTTGTCGAGGTGCATGGAATCATCATGTATAACTTTGAAGTAATAGCAACTGAATTACATGTATAGTTTGTCAAAATATGCATCTGATAGTTTTGTTCATCCATTGTCAGAGATGCATCATTGTGATTTGTACTTACCATCCACTATTAATAATGAATTGACATCAATAACTATTTTCAACTTTGCATGGTAGAACACCCTCTATAATACAAACTTAGGTGCCTTTCAACAACACAAGTATACAACCACTAAAACTCAAGTCATGGAACCTTTCATAATCTTCTTCTTCATTGCTTCTTCACTTATTCTCTTCACTTGTTGGGCACTGATCAAAACCACCAAGACTGCAAGAAGCCTCCCACCAGGGCCTCCGAAGCTACCAATCATCGGAAATATACACCTACTCGATAAGATAGCACCCCACCGAAATCTTAGAGACTTGGCTCGGAAATATGGTCCCATCATGCACTTACAGCTTGGGCAAGTGCCTACTGTCGTCATATCCTCGCCTCGATTAGCTCACGAGATCATGAAGACCCAGGATCTTAGTTTTGCAGACAGACCCACGGCAACAACATCTCAGATTTTTTACTATAAAGCTTCAAACATTGCATGGGCTTGTTATGGGAATTACTGGAGACGGATGAAGAAGATTTGTACTTTAGAGCTCCTAAGCATGAAAAAAATCCGATCTTTCTTCTATATTCGAGAAGAGGAGCTTTCTCTTGTTTTCAAGTCTTTTGAATCTTCATGTGGAACACCTATCGTTATAAGGGATACAATCCAACAAATGGTTAATAACATGGTTAGCAGGGCTACGTTAGGAGATATCTGCCAAGAACGACAGTTCATTTTAGATTCCACATACGCCATGTTGAAATCATTCAATCATTTTAATTTGTTTAATTATTATCCGAGCCTAAATTTTCTAAATGTCATTTCTGGGAAACAAACTCAATGGTTGAAGATGCATAAGGAAGTAGATGTGATATTGCAAAACATCTTGCAGGAACACAGAAACAAACCGCGTAGGAGCGA
This sequence comes from Flaveria bidentis, assembly GCA_018326385.1. Lineage (NCBI taxonomy): Eukaryota > Viridiplantae > Streptophyta > Magnoliopsida > Asterales > Asteraceae > Flaveria > Flaveria bidentis. The sequence continues at coordinate 43,171 of BJCM01210361.1, forward strand.
GGATCATGAAGATCTGGTTGATGTTCTATTAAGGTTGCAACAGAGTGGTGATCTAGATTTGCCCATCACTGATGACAATATCAAAGCAATTATTCTTGTGAGTACATTTTAATTCTATCGATTTGTGTAACTTGAACACAATATCTTTATTCGAACAAGATTTTGACCTAGCGGTATGTTGGTATCAAAGTAAGTTTATTTGTTACATCTAACTGCTCATACTGTTTAATTGTGTAAGAGGACTCCTCTCATCCATAACATAGTGCCCGAAACATGTTGATGGCATTTGAGGTTAAACATTTTTTATAAACCTAGCATATCACATGCTCACGGCCAACGTAGGATTCCCTTGAGTTTAAAGTTTACCCACCAACCAAAAAACTATGGTTTTGATATTAACCTGTATACTAATTATGTATTGATTCAGGAAATGTTGACTGCCGGGACAAGTTCATCTTCAATGACAATCGAATGGGCAATTACTGAAATGATGAGGAACCCGACGATAATGAAGAAAGCACAAGCAGAAGTGCGAGCGGTGGTGAGGGGAAATAGAGTCACAGAGGCAGACATATTGAACTTGGATTACATGAAGCTAGTATTAAAGGAAACGTTAAGGTTACATGGTGTGCCTATTTTGCTTCCTAGAAAGAACCAGGATGATTGCATTGTGAGTGGATACGATATTCCAGCCAAGACGAGGATCCTTGTTAATGCTTGGGCATGTGCAACAGATCCCGGCACTTGGGAAGATCCTGAGAGCTTCATACCTGAGAGATTTGAAAACACTTCAATCGGCTATTTGGCTGCAGACTTCGAGTTCATTCCATTCGGAGCTGGCCGGAGAAAATGCCCCGGTATGAACTTTGGAATGAGTACGGTTGAATACATCGTTGCTAATTTGTTGTTTCGTTACGTCTGGAAGCTTCCAGATGGAGTAAAACCCGATGATATCGACATGAGAGAAATTACCGGGATATCTACACTACCTATACATCCCTTAAAGATTGTCCTTGTCCCCTGGCAAAATTAAACTAGAAAGAAGCCATGTAGCCACAGTCACGCTTATAGCGGAGAAGAAACATAACAATAAAGCATATATCATTATATCATATGGTAATCTTTATCAACAAAAACCTATGCTAGAAATGTTTACGCAAAGTAATAATAAGGATAGCAATTGCTCGTTCGCTTAGTGTCACGGCCCGTCTTGAGGATAGATCATACAATTACATAATTTTGGTGATGCCATATGTAGCAGATTCATTTCATCAAATTGTACATGACGGTGAGCTGCTTTGATTAACCTACACATGTATGGTAAAATCAAGATCAATAATGTGTTAATTAAGATCGACTTGAAACATCATAATTGGATAGTAAATCTATAATATTGCATGCGATGTTCAATGGTAGAAGAATTTCTCAAGAATGACAGTGGTCATAAAGAAAGCTTTTAACTTGAAATCTTTACCAACAACAAATGAATCATAGTAAAACTAACATGTGACGTCCTAAATAAGAAACTAAAACAGCTTCATGAGGGAGTAAATCAAATCAAACCGACGAACCGCTACCCACATCTGCATATGTCATGAGTTTTCATAACCCTGCCTACATACACCAACTGACCAACATACACACATTTAAGTTATTGAAGATGTATAACCTACAAATCACCCAAGAATCAAGACCTAAGCTTACACATTAAGAGTTATGTTAGATCATATAATCTACAAATCACCCAAGAATCAAGACCTAAGCTTACACATTAAGAGTTATGTTAGATCATATAATCTACAAATCACCCAAGAATCAAGACCTAAGCTTACACATTAAGAGTTATGTTAGATCATATAATCTACAAATCACCCAAGAATCAAGACCTAAGCTTACACATTAAGAGTTATGTTAGATCATATAATCTACAAATCACCCAAGAATCAAGACCTAAGCTTACACATTAAGAGTTATGTTAGATCATATAATCTACAAATCACCCAAGAATCAAGACCTAAGCTTACACATTAAGAGTTATGTTAGATCATATAATCTACAAATCACCCAAGAATCAAGACCTAAGCTTACAATAGGGATTCTTTTTTGTTTTCAAAAACAATGGGCAAGTCTGATTAATCATTAAGCTTTAATTTTCAACAGCAATGTAACATACCATTATCAATTACAGTCATTCTATAGCACATTGAAAACACTTTACAATAGCTAAAGCTTGATCAAGATTCAAGACATACCCAAATCCGCAGAGTTCAGGGCATCAGAACATCAGCATTTACACCATTCTCACTGCCATCAACACCTCCCCGATTCACAGGCCAGTTTGCCCAACCAGACACATTCTCTCCACCACCACCGCCAACACCCTCATTCACCGGCCAATTCGGCCACCCAGACACATCCTCTAGACCATTAACCTGACCCGAATCAGGCAACATATCGACCTCAACGGTCTGCCCAATACGACTAAAGGGAATCACACTCTCACGACTAATCTCCGACTGCAGGTAGTGATGATGCAAGTTCCTAAACCCAATCCCCAACATAGCCTCATCATCAACATCCTCCATCAAATCCCCCAATCTCAAAACCCTAGACCTCGACCGCCTCCGCACCTTCACGCCACCGCCAACGGCCTCTCGAGGCATCTCGAACCGACACACGGGACACGAGTTGTGCTTCGAGAGCCACGGAAGGATACAATCAGGATGGTACATATGCTTACACGGTAACTGTTTGGCCTCATCGTCAATCACAAACTGATCCTTACAAACAGCACATAGAACGATCGGATCTATTTCAAGCAATTCAGAACTGATCGTTACCAGAGGAATCGCCTCGATAGCGGATTTTGACGTCGGTGAGTGATATCGAGATGCCGTTGCTGTTGTTGTTGTTGATGTTGTTGTTGTGGTGGTGGTGGTGG
>BJCM01210362.1:0-16805 GCA_018326385.1 Flaveria bidentis
AACTGAAGACAACAGCTGAAGACTAAGTCTGAAGACAACAGCTGAAGACTAAGTCTGAAGACAACAGCTGAAGACAACAGCTGAAGACTAAGTCTGAAGACAACAACTGAAGACAACAGCTGAAGACTAAGTCTGAAGACAACAGCTGAAGACTAAGTCTGAAGACAACAGCTGAAGACAAAGTCTGAAAACAGCTGAAGACTAAGTTTGAAAACAGCTGAAGACGAAGTCTGAAAACAGTTGAAGACGAAGTCTGAAAACAGCTGAAGACGAAGTCTGAAAACAGCTGAAGACAAAGTCTGAAAAAGAACTTTGGTTGCTTCAGCCTTTTCATACTTCTCTACACTTTGCTTCTTGCTAATCGATTCAAGAATGAATCGTCTTGTTTTGTTGCATTGATTTGCCACAAAGGTCTTCTTTCTTACTTTGTCACACAGGTCTTCTTGCTTTGCCACACAGGTCTTCTGTCGATAAACGCCACACAGGTCGTCTTTGCTTGTTTCGCCACACAGGTTGAACTTGCCACATAGGTCTTCTTACTTCTTTCGCCACACAGGTCGAACTTGCCACACATGTCTTCTTACTTCTTTCGCCACACAGGTCGAACTTGCCACATAGGTTTTTTCTTTTATTCGCCACACAGGTCGAACTTGCTTGCTTTTAACACAGGACTAATATGCCACACAGGTCTTTGACTTGCTATGAACCACACAGGTTCGGGTGTATAAACTTCCACAAATTAAAAAAAATTGTTTTTCCTTTAAAATACAACATTTAAATTTTATTCTATTTAAAATATTAAAATTATGGTTTTTTAAGAATTCACTAAAATGTTTCTGAAATTTTTGTCAAAAATAATCAGTGTCAAAATTCTTGAATTTCCTTTGAAAACTTTGTTAATACCTTTTGAAAGTTCCAAAGACGGTTCATTCAACACCCAATTGTTGACCTTTTTGAAGTCAAATTTTCTTAACAAAACTTTCTGAATCGACCCTTTAGAATTCGATCGAACGAAAAAAAACTTTTTGATACAAACTTTTTATAGTCGAACGATGTTTAGTTTCTGATGATCGAATGATTTTGGTAAAGAATAAACTTGATTTTTCGATTTATCCTTTTGATTGAAATGGGTTCGGGAAAATCAAGTCTTGATTGAACGGTGGTTTGATTTTGAAACAAATTTTTTTTGGCAATCAATTCTTGAAAAAAACGGGTTTAAGGGATCTGATTGAACGTATATATTAATTTGAATGCTTCTCTGTTTTGTTTGAATCGTCGGAGAACGCCGGAAATTTCGATTCTTGCCGGATTTCGTCTCTGTTCTTTGATAAACGAAATTGGCTTCAAATCAATGATCCTTGCTTGAAAAAGATGGTTTCTTTACACGATTTCTTCTTCCCAAGAGCGTAACGCTCTGATACAAATTGTTGGGAGATTCGACTTGTAAACACAGGTTTAGATTGATAAACTTGCTGAAAATTGAAGAAGATTTTAAGAGAAACTTTCTATTGTATAAAATTGTATAATCATACGTACTTACACAAATGACAGATTCAAGTGGGGTATTTATACCCTTACAAATGACAGTTATTTAACTAACTAACAGTGACTTAACGGTAACTAACTTAACTAATTAACGGTGTTAAGGTGATGACGGTGGTGTTGTGGGTTGCCGATGAAGGGGTATATGTATTTAGTAAATGGAATGTAAATTTAACCCAATATGTATGAGTTTGAGACTAAAATTAAAGAAACTATTGTCTTGTTTTAACTATAGGAAATGCGACCAAACTTGACAGTAAATTGTCCAAGATCGTTGGCGCAGTTAATACAACGATGTTGGGACACGAATCCTAGGAAGAGACCAGAGATGAAGGATGTTGTCATTGAGTTGGAAGAAATCATAAAATCCGAAGGGTGGCAAGAACAGTCACAAGATCATCATAAAAGTGTTTATGGTTGTTTCAAGTTCTTTAATCATGTAAAATAGGAGGATATAGAATGTAAGGGATAATGATTGGTTGATGCGTGTATTGTTCATAGCTTCGATTTTGTTAGTGGCAGCAGAAGTTTCTTGTGGAATTACATAATAACAATAATATTGATAGCATGATAAATACAAGTTTAAATACATCTAACAAATTTACCTCCTTGGGGTGGCAAGTTTTAATTATTTGTTATATTACCGATTTTATTTGGGTCACGTTATCATAGTAGCATTACACTTATTCCTTATATTAATTTACAACTCATGCCATAGTTAACTTTGTTCTTTTACACTTTGACTATTAAGTTTTGGTATTTGAACTTTTTCTTCGCTTATTAATCTACTGTTAGTTGAATTTGCACAAGGCGTTACACGTATCGGTTAATATATATATATATTATTATGACCAACTAGATTTGTCCATGCAAGCGCCTTCTATTCATTTTTAGGTTTTCATCAAATATGTTATGAAATGTTATTTATCATTAGCGGCAAAGTATTAGCGGCGACAGGCCGCTGCAAATACTTTTAGCGGAAAAATGATGGGCTAATAGCGACGGCATAAGTCACCGCTAATGATAAAAAAATTGTAGTGTAAAAAAAGACCGGACAACAAAACAATCGTCTAAGAGGTCCAATGGTCGGATAGGTCGAACTAAATTTAAGAACAAGATGTCGTTATATATAAAAGATCAATTTAATTTATATATATAGCTCAAAAACAAAATATAAATATACTATATGTTTTATAGTGGATTTATACTTTTAACACAATATTAACAATTAATTAACTAAAATATGTATCATAAATATTATTAAATTTTATAAAAATGATATTTCAAAAGGACAAAAATAAAATGTTTTGAAGGTAGCACGTCCGACCATCGGTCTGGTTAAACCAATTCACCCGTTCGACCGATTCACCCGGATTGGTATCAAATTCATACAATGTTTCGATATAAATAGTAATATACTGAGTTAAATAATATCATGTGTATCAATTAATAAAATTTTAGTAAATGAAAATAATTAGTAACTATTGCATAGAGTAGTTATACCTTAGGAAAAATTATCTTATACATCATAAATTTAAAGGTAAATTACAATGATGTTCGTTCAAATAATTATCACCCTATTATGAAAAAACAAGTTTGATGAACAGTAACCCAAGGGCAGTTTGGGTATTCATTGCTCCTCGATAATCGTGCCTAGCCTTTAACCATCATCAGATGTTAGCCGGTGGCGGTGTGGGTTTATTTGTGATCGCCAAAGTGGGTTTTCTGGTTGTACAAAGAGAGAGGATTTGGTGATCTTGCATAGATGCAACCGCCGGCCGCTGTCCATGGACAGTGATGTATGCCGATACAGGCTTGGATCCGTAGATTTTAGCTTCGTTTGCCTCCGGTTGACTACCTTTGGTGGTGTGTACGTGACGGTGAGCTATTGTTCGTGTCAGCCATTGGTTGAATACCTTTGGTGGTGTCTGTGTAAACCCTTAATCTGGTGTTGATAATATGTTTTAATCATGGGTGTTGATAATGTTATCTCTGTTTGTTGTTGTTTCTAGAGATGGTGTTTTTAAAACTTTTCAAACACCACTCTTACTAAGAGGACTATTCAAATTCGAAAGTAGATGTTTGTAACAAGCAAATGGTTGTGCTACAAGGCTTTGTTTATTGGAGTGGGTTAACAAAATCTGTAAGACTATGATTTCTGTATGAGCCTTCGGAGTTCTTTTGGACAGTTGATTTTGGGTTTTGTCGCTCGGCTACGATGACTTCTAGAGTTTTTCCATCAAACGATGAACATGGCATGGCAAGGATAGTGGATGGTAGGTTTTTAACCTACAACTCGCCTTGCAGCTATAATATTTATGAGTTCTTAGCCACAAAAAACTTTATTCCGTATGAGAACGTGTTTTTTCTTTTATTTTGCTGTTATATTTTAAACCGGTTTCATACCTCTTAAAATATAATCGTTGTGATTATGGAAACAGAAATATTGACCCAGTTTACAATCGCGAGTGAAAAAATGACTAGTATATATGAATGGACAACATTCATGAATAGTAAACTTTTGGTTTTTTTAATTTAACCCCAAAGCTTCAAGTTATATGTTTGGGTTGGTAAATTTTCGATTTTTTCAATTTAATCCTAAAAGCTTCAAGTGCTTTCAATTGGGTTAGGATTTTTTTTCAACTTTTGTTATTGTTTTTTTTAAACTTAATCGTTGTATACATGTTTGTATTCTGTTTTTTTGATACTTACTTTTAAAATGGAGTATGTTTTCGGGTTTTGTGACGGACTAGCAATCGTTTTTACGATAAAGTACGGTTGTTATAACGAAATACACTTTTGGGTTTTACGATCGGGTGATGTTCGATTTTACGACTGAGTATGCATTAGGATTTTATGGCGTAGGGAATGTTGTCACGATGTGCTTTTTACTTGTGTTTTGATACTCCTGATCATGTCCCTGTCGACAGCTAGGGTTTAATGTTGTACCAAATCTAGATTTTTTGAGCTTTTTGTTTTGTTTATTTTTCCGTTGTTTTGGGTTTTGTAAGTGTGTAGACATTATTGTGATTTGAGTTTGTAATAAGACTTCTTGGTGTTTTAGAGTTTATGAGAATGATTTTCATTGCTACGTGTTTTGGTGTCCGCGTTATAATATTTGAGATCGTGACGGAATTCCCATCGCAACGCGATGGCATAAATATCTAGTTTATATAGTAGTATAGATATATTAACTTGGGAGATTCCTCGATCTTAGATTAGACCTTTGTGGAAATTTGGTGGTGGTAGTAAATCGAATCAAAATCTCTACCCTCATTGAAAATGTAACTTGCTTGAAATGAATAAAGAATATAATGGATTAGATAGTAGGGATCGTGATGGTAGACTATATCACTCGATCTTAGTCTGCAATAGTAACATTAGTTGTCTTTAAGAACATTGAACTAAAGCTTCAAATCTTCAACAAAAGACCGGAGAATAACTTCCTGGTCAAATTGACACATGTCATTTCATATCATATCGGGTTTCTATGTAAATGCTACATCACACTGATTCTTTACCCTTTAGTAAAGATATATCATACCTTTATTATGAACATTTTTTTGTCTTGAACTAAAGATCCTATTAGTTTATTGTTGATCCATTTTATAAAAGCTAACATACATACTAGGCTACTACTATAACAATATAACTAAGTTATAATCAATATCCTATTTAAATGTTTGGTCTATGGTGAGTTCATGGTGCAACATCCAACCGGTATATGTATTTTCGTTTAGAGACCTAGTGGACATATCGTACCCGCTAAAGGGTGATGGAGACTTCAAAAAACTAGTTCACATAGTTTTCATGACAATGACTTGGTGTTTGTGGAAACACATGTGCTCTTCTATGTAATTTCGAATGATTTATTTACCATTGTTTTTAAATTATGGAAAACAATTATAAAAATATATTATAAAAAGTTAAAGCAGATGAATTCTTTATATTTGTGGAATGAATTTTCTTTTCTCAAAAAATATAAGGATAGGATATAGGAATAAGGGATGAGATAGAGTGTGCATTATAATATATTTCATCAAAATATAGGGATAAGGAATATGATATGAATACTCTAAGAAACTACTTTTTCATGAATACAATAATATTATTTTATATTTCATGTATTATAAAGGTTAATCATAAAATTGTTTAAAACGCTTCTTAAATAGCACAATTTGAATTGAAACATTTTAAAACTCTAAACTTACATAAGTTTACGAGCTACCTGTATTAAACGGCTCAACCACCTGTTCAAAAAGATAGTGTGCGTCTAGGTTCGTTTGTTTAATAAAGTGATTGTCAAGTTTAATATGTTTAGTTCATTGATGTTGCACTAGAATTTCGAATAAGTATACAACACAAATACATTATCACTATAGACAATGTAGCATGATGCATAGGTAGATGTAGCTCAATAAGTGAAGTACACAACCTGTTCATTTCCACGATGGCGTAAGCGACCCTGCGATATTTAGCCTCGAAAATAAAGCAAAAGATGGCCGAGTGTCGTTTGAATGACCATAAAACTAGGGTTTCACCTACTTAAACGTAATAACAGGATGTTGTTCTGTGTGAGTTTAGACAACCTCTCAATTTGCATTTGGATCTAGACAACAAGTTTAATAGATTTGAAGGGATAATTAAATAAATGTTATATCTTTTTGACATGACATTCATTAATAAAGAACATTACATAATTATTAGATAAAAAAGGAATGTAGATACCACTAAAGTTAGCTTAATTGATCATTATTAATTCTAATTGACTAACAATGCATTTTCAAATCTCCAAATGTGTAACCTATGAGAGTGATAATTTCGACTCAATTTGTGGCAGTGCTTTCCCAGAGCACTGAATTCCATCTAATTTGTCATACACACGCCAGACTAAACTCACATTACAAATTATTAATTTTTAAAATCACTAATTCCAGGTGGATCAGTATAAATGATCTCCAAATAGTTTACACAAAGTACATCACATTACAAGATTTCACAAACAAATTACATTACGATTATCACTGATTTTATATATGTGCACAAGTGTGTGAACTAGTGGCTAGGCATGAAACCTGGTTGAGTACATGTACAAATATGGGTTGAGTACATTGGTGCACATGTACGCAAGATCTACATGTGCACCCATGACCAGGCACATAGCTTGTCATGGGACATCCCAACAGTGCTTTCCTATTATCCCCATGTTTGTGTGTCAAAATTCTAGCACAATTTGGCATCATGTTGGCATATTAGGTATACATGTGGAACTATTTAAATTTCAATATCATTAATTTTAGCTAACTCACAAACAATGATCTTTAATATCAACTCAACTAAGTAACATGTACTAGGGAGATAATGACATACGATGTCGAAACTATAATCTTCCCTACTTTGAAGGGACGATACAATCTATAGGTTTATAAGACTAGACACATACAATAGAGGTTGTTTATAGTTATTTTTACCTGTGTGTGTTTGCTATTTAAATTTTGAAGTATCATGAAGTTGGTATATATATGAAACATTAGATCATCCAACCAACTTTCCCACAAAACATAGTCAAAAACTTTCATCGAACAAATTAAAAATCAATTTCTAGAAAAGCTTGTTTTTGTGGAATTATTTTTAACGCCCTTAGTAAACCACTACCAGACAAACTTGCTGATGGCTTTAATATAAAATAAGCTTGTTGATATTTTAAAAGGACAAAAATAAAAAGTTTTGAAACCCGCAGGTCCAACCACCGGTCTGGTTATAATGTTTCACAGGTTCAACCGGTTCAACAGGACTAGTATCAAATTCATACAATGTTTCAATATAAATACTAATGTAATAAGTTAAATAATCTCATGTGTATCGAGTAATATAAGTTTATTAAATAAAAGTAAATTAGTAACTATTGCATACATCACTTATACCTTATACACAATAACATTTGTCTAAGACATCTTAAACTTTAAAGTAAATTACAATGATGTCCTATCAAATGATTTATATAATAGTATAGATATATTAACTTAGATTCCTCGATCGTAGATTAGACCTTTCTGGTAATTTGGTGGCGGTGTAAATCGATTCAAAATCCCTACCTCATTGAAAATGTAACTTGAAATGAATAAAGAATATAATGGATTAGATAGTAGGGATCGTGATGGTGGACTATATTACTCGATCTTAGCCTGTAACAGTAACATTAGTTACATCGAACTAAAGTTTCAAATCTTCAACCAAATACTGGATAATAACTTTCTTGTCAAATTTACATGTATCATTTCCTATCATACTGGTTGTCTACTTAAATGCTAAGTCACAGATTGTTTGCATTTTAGTACACACGATATATCATACCTTTAATACATAAATATGAACATATTTTTTGTCTTGAACAAAAGATCCTATTAGTTATTATTTATTTTCCTACGAGTTATTGTTGATGTATTTTGTAAAGATACATTTGGATTTAAATAATCAAAATTAATTAGTCATTGGCCGATAATAATCTATAAAATTGATTTAGCCGATAACAATACCAACTTTCATTTTCATTACTAATAACAATCTCACTAACATAATTATTAAAAAATTTACACTTGATTTCAACTCGATTTGGTTTACAATGATGATTATGAACGAATTGAAAAAAACATAAAAGCTAAATCTAGATTAAAATAAGTATAAATCGAGTAAGAATATATAATAATTATGCTACTGGCACTGTTATTCGTAATGAAAATAAAAAAGAGACTATTAGCGGTCAAATAAATAGTATCAGTTATTATCGGTTAATAAGTAATAATTTAAATTATTAAAATCTAATTTGTCTTTTATAATAGCTCAACATTCCTACTAGGCTACTATTATAACAATATAAGGGGCTGTTTGGTTGGGTTTGACGGACCCCGGTCAGACGTGGAGTGTTTGATTGGTTACCTCTTACCGGAGAAGAGGTCTGACTGAACCACTTATTCGGTCAGACCTAAATCAAAATCTGACCCGAGTCAGACGTGGAGGCCGGTCGGGTGAAGCGGCGAGGGTCTGGTCTGCGATGGCGAGGGCGATGACATGGGGTCTGGTCAATGGTGTTGTAGGTGGTGAAGCCGAAGAGGAAGAGGACACCGAAGACGGCGATCGGAATTTGGTCCAAGCAGATATCCAATCAAACAGACTTATTGGTTTAAACATCTTATTGGGTCAGATCTCTTACTGATTCAACACTTATTCATTCAGAAGTTGACAAACAACCCGTAACTAAGTTATAATCAATGTCCCATTCAAATGTTTGGATTGGGCTTATTGAAAGGCCCACGTGGCTTAAAAAACAAAACTTAGTCCAAGATTACTGTAAAACAACCCCTCAATAGTATTATAGTGGTATATTTAACGAAGAGTTTAAATCTTGCAAGTTGCATTTATTGATGGCTAATTATACGAGTAGTTTATGCATACATTAGAAGACGTTGAAAAAAAACTATAAACAAATTCAAAGTTTCTCTCTGTCATGTAACACATTATGATAATTAAAACCGCTTCAACGCGTATTCCGTCCAACTTTGATCACTTAATTTGCTAATTCTCAATTACTCAATTAATCCGGTGTGATTTTTCAAACATTAATCACGATACTTTTGAAATATAAGGTTAATCTATTTTTATTTTGTACTGTTTTTGAGTAATAAACAGAATACCTGTAGTCCATTGTTTGACTTCCATGGTCATGATTCCCCGCCCCGGGAATTCGAGGCGACAACTTTAATCTGTTGGCTAAGTTTTATACTTTTGGCATTTAATCTGTTGTTTTAGAATGACTTGACTTTTCTTTTTAAAGGGCAACAATTTAACAAGTAGCTTTGTGTAAATTATACATAAATAAAAGGCTAACAAAACAGGTGAAAACGACACAACAAGATTAGTACAGTTATAAAACACAAACATGGCTCGAATGGTTAATCATGTTATTTTATAAACGTCTTACACGACATGACCTGTAATGCACGATTAATATCACCTGTTTCGTGACTCGACACACAACGAAGTATTTAACACAATTAATAAATAAGAAAAGAAAATAAAAATCACGTAAATTGGAGATTGTCGATTGAAGGGATGAATAGGTGAACTACAATTGTGATTTATGAAGATGGAATGAAGTTGTGTAGTCAGGGCTAGCGGTTAGGGTTAGAAAAAGTCGAAAGGACATATTATTTCGAAAAATATAATTTGGTTTAAATTACATGATAAGCATTTGTTTATAATACATGTTTACACATGAATACAATTGTGTCTAAAGGTGTCGTGATGTTTAAGACACAAAACAGCTAGAACCCAAACTTGTATAACTCTGTGTTCTATCATGTCGTGTTAATAGGTACATTTTAAAAAATGTTAGTTCTAGACAAAGATTTGAAAAGAACATCAATCCAATGCATGCCAATTTGCTGTATTATTGATCCATAAGAAGATTGATTACTTGATGTATTAAAAACTTTTTCTATGCTCCAACAATTCCTTCAAAGATCTTATCATTAATTACCTTCTATATAACACAACCTTTTAAATTTACTCCTAACTCTACATTAGTATCTACCATACGATTATAGTCCTTAATCACTTAAGAATGGGTAAATAAAGTTTTAATGAGTTAGTTAACTTTAACCATGGCGACTAACATATTTAATCATTGTTCTATGAATTGTATGAGTTGATTGAATCAAAACCAACTATAAGTTATAACCAATCTGATACGATACCTTTGAACCGTCGCTATATGCACGAGCAAGATATGGAATGGAAATGAGTCAAAGAACTAGGCCAAATCGTCAAACAAGATTTCATTATTTTTTTTCTTTTATTTTTTTCTCCTTCCAAAATCTCATTTACTAATTTCCTTCCTATTTCAAGCTCAATACTTTGTCTACCCATCTTTTGTCTCAATTTTAAATGGTGAAACAGTTTCATATTTTATTTTAAATTAGTGGTGTGTATATAAGAAAAGTTTAGAATATATAATAGTTTTTTGTGAGAAGTATACAAAATTATTAATAAGAACAAAAGTTTTGAATGAAATTATTACACAAGATGTAAAATTATTATGCATGTATTCAATTATTACACAAGGGTGAAATTATCACCTAAAAGATGTTTTTACGTGATAATTACATCATTGTTGTGAAAATTTCACACAAGTATAATCTTTCTCGTCTGATAAATTCAGTCTGGGCAACTGAAAAATAAAATTCAAGAACGCTAAACTCCACCTTAATTTTGTATGCTTCATATGAAAAAAAAACTATGTATGCTAGATTTAGGGGTAGATCATGTGTAATTTATTTTGTGCTAAATTTATCACATATAATATTGGACGTAGATGTTGTGTTAAGTGTTTGGATTAAATTTGTCATTTTAAAATTCAAATTTAAATGTAATATGATTAAACTATAGTTACAATTTATTTAACTTTCTCTTCTATTAATTTAAGCAGAGACAGTGAATGAATTAATCAACATATTACTTCTAACCCAATTAACGTGTTTTTATTGGTACTTTAAAAATTAATCACATTGCTTATAAAATAATAAGTAATTCCCACATGACCATGATATTGGGTGATTGTGGGCTTCATGCATTAATGAGAGTCGCTACCTTTGCTTCACATTGTAACTTTAAAGTGTAAACAAAAAAAATATATACACGACCATATGTACAGATATATTCAACGATGATGCTTAAAAATCGCATCGTTAATATTATGTAGAATTTGTAGCAAAATTTGAATATGTTATGTATTTCTGAATGAAATAAATACATGTAACTATGCAACGTTTCTAGAGAGACAGTGTATGTTTAGTAGAAGTGTTTAATAAATCGAATTCGAAAAATTCAAAATTTAATTTGATTCAAGATCACCGATTCAAAATTCAAATTTGGTTCGTTTCTAAATCTATTATTGAATTGTGAATTTGTGATTTTCAATTCGATACTATTAGATTTAAATTTCGAATTAGAACTACACATTTTTTTTGAACGACAAATGTACGATCCTATTACAAAGAATAAATATTATCTTAATGGGGTCCACTTATACATGTTCTAGCCAGGACCGCACCCCTAACCCTCTGAAAATGAAAATCATTGCTGAGAAAACTCCATTGCTCAAAGTAAAATTTGAACTTATGACCTCTTTTATTTACATGTCATGAATACCCCATCTTAACCAGTTGGGTTAAGAATTATTAGTACACGCACTTACACTTATTTGTTTAATATATTAATTTAGAACTATGTATTCTAAATTAAAAAATCAAAAGTTCAAAAAATATGTAATTTAAAAATTGAAATCCTAATTGGTATCTTTTAATTTATTTGAAATTGAGTGTTTTGAATTAAAATTGAAATTAAAATATTCCTCGTTTTTTATTTTATGGATGAAATAAATTCGAATTCAATTCACAAACAACTCAGATTTAAATTAAATCTACTACCAAACCTAGATAAAAATAATTACATCCTAACGTAACATTTATAACATAATGAAATATAATTAAAATTATAAGAGTAAAACAAAAAAAAAAAAACATGAGTGTGTCACTTGACATGATCACGTAAAAAAAATAGGTAAATCTCGAAGGGCAAGGTGTAAGTTGAATCGCATATTTAATTTAGGATGTTGAAAAAAATTAATTGTACAATATGCACAAAACACTTGTATATTTTTGGTTAGGTGGGGGTTAAGTACAATGGCAAAATCCTTTAAGGTTTGAGTCGTAAAACTTCATTTCATCTTAAAGATTCGAATCCAGTTTATGATGAATTAGTATAAATTAGTAGATGACGTGTGACTTCCATTATAAAATAATTGTATTTTTAAGAGAAAACTATGTATAGAATACTTCTCTCTCAACATCTACTCTCATAACTACTAACTACTGTTATATCATATATTTGGGAATCATATTCAAATTCCAATAGATGAACATAAAACACATTAAACATCTATGCTTACTATAGAATAAGGCATGAACTATAAGAAACTTAGTTAACAAATGACAACTAAACTAGAGTGTACCCTAATCCACACTATAACATTTAACTTTGAAAGCTTGCATGGCAAGTGGTCAACTAGCTTCTCCCTATAAAATTTCCACTCTATAGCATCCATCTTCCTAAACAAATCTCCAATCAAATCAAATTAACCTTTTAGTTAACCTCCATAATCCCAAAATAAACCCTTCTGAAACATCTTTTATCCACCAATCACCATGAAGAATATGCAAATAATCTTCATCATCACCATCACCATCACCATCTCCATGGACATCATCGCCACCTCCCCAACATCTCAGGTGACAACAAGGCCATCTCCAGCAAGGCCCACGAGCCGTTTTCTTATCGAGAAACAACGAAACCCTAGAGCCGCAGACCACTGCATGAAAGACAATGAGATATGCTATCTTTTGGAAGGTAAAAACTCTACTTGTTGCAACAACAAGTGTATGGATTTGAGTGAGGATAAACATAACTGTGGAGCATGCAAGAAAAAATGCAAGTTCACTAACTCGTGTTGTAATGGAGAGTGTGTGAATCTGGCGTATGACAAGAGGCATTGTGGGTCGTGTGGTAACAAGTGCATGCCTGGTGGTTATTGCATATATGGTCTATGCAACTACGCGTAATTGATCAAGTTAATATTATTCTTCGATCGCGATATTAATTTCGTAATCGCTAATTATTTGCAGTTAATAAATAAGGATGACCATGTTTAATTATCATGGTGATATGAAAAGATGTTGTTGAATGTTGAGTCATAATTGTATTATATATTTGTTGTTTGGTGATTTCCCCATAGCAAAAGTTGTAATATTGATATTATTGTGACAAGCGTGGGCCAATTTTGCTCATTTTTGATGAGTTTTGTGTTTGTTTTTAAGGTTATTAATGATGTTATACTTTTGAGTAATTTATGATGGCTGATGGCATCACAATTGACCAATATTTTGGGCGTGAAGTTAGAGATACTAGCGTGTAATTGTTGTTCAATCTTTGCTTTATTCCAGCTTTGAATATCGGCCATGAAAATTGGTCGGTGATAAGCACGTTATTTCTTGTAAAACACCCTTTGGTGTTTTAAACTTTAACAAAAGTTTAAAAATCATTGATAATCAAATACTATTAATTGTCTAGTAGAAACTTTGTTATTTTGATTTTTTGAAATGCTACTATCACTTTTATAGAACGATCATAATATTATGAAAAGAACAAGAAAGACTTGGACAAACAATTACATGTTAGTCTAGTTAGATAAATAAATTGAAGAAGAACACCATATATCTAACTATGAGAAAGTATATATATAAGAAGAACACCATATATCTAACTGTGAGAAAGTTTATAACTTCGTCTATTTTTAATCCAATGAAACACGTGAGAAGAGCATGATCCCTCATTCCTTGTTTAATTTAAATTAAAAGCGAATGAGTATCTTTTAAAAGTAAAGAGTATATTTTAATTTAATTTATGGCCAATGATCGGGTCAACTGATATGTGTTTAAATGTGTGTTAGAATATTGTGATTAATTAGTTTACATTTATCACTGACATAACTAGCTACTTATAATGTGAATTAAATGGAATAGGTAAGAGTTTTACTAGAGTTGAATACTTGAATACATCAAAGATTGGTGATGGACCAATTGAGAAACGAGTTGGAAAACGTTTTGGGCATCAGTCATCTTTTATCTTTTATCGAGTGTCCGTCAACGCTATGCCACACATACATCTTATATTATAGCGTCAAACAAGTATGAACGAGCTTATTGTACATAGCTCGATGTTGATCAACACCAAATGGGTGTCTGTCACCGCCTGGATCAAGAAAACTCAATTTTGAGGCTTCCCAAAAGGCAAACATTGACTAGGGTTTTTAGGGATATTGATTTTCAGCCTTTGGCTTTGAACCATGCATTGACTAAAGTCTCTAAATCACCAAACTACATCCCACTAAGAAACGGCCTAGAAAAAATTTCTAGCATCGATCATTCTTATTGGGCATTTTTCAATGCCATACCACCCATACACCTTGGTTTTGAGCATCAAACAAGCATGAACTAACTTGTTATTCATAGTTGGGCATTATTTAACTCCCAATGGGTGTCGGTCAATGCCCGGATCAAAGAAAGTTGGTTTTGAGGATTTTCAAAGGCAAATATGACTAGAGTTTTTAGGGATCTATATATATATATACATATATATATATATAAATGTATATATATATGTATATACATATATCATATATATACATATATATATATGTATATGTATATATATATATATATGTATATACATATAAATATACATATATATATGTATATATATATCTATATGTATATACATATGTATATACATATATATATATATGTATATACATATATATATGTATATACATATATATATATGTATATACATATATATATATATATATATATGTATATACATATATATATACATATATATATATATATAGTATTGGTATGCCCCCTTATGAGATGTTGTACGGTAGGAGATGCCGAACACGTGTGTGTTGGGGTGATATTGGTCAGAAAGAGTTAGGGAGCGTCGAGGTGATCGAGGCTACGACTGAGAAGCTTGACAAGATCAAAGCCTTCATGAAGGCAGCCAAAGATAGACAGAAGTCGTATGCTGATAAATGACGTAGACCGATTGAGTTCCGGGTGGGTGACAGGGTTATGTTGAAAGTCTCACTTTGAAAGTGTATCATTCGGTTCCGGAAGCGGGGCAAGTTGAGCCCGAGATACATAGGGCCTTTCCGAATCATTGCTTGAGTAGGAGAGGTGGCCTATAGATTGGAGTTACCAGATGAGTTAAGTGGAATTCACCCGACATTCCATGTATCTCATCTGAGAAAGTACTTAGCAGACGAGGATATGATCGTACAACTGGAGGATATCGAGGTAGATGAACGGCTCAACTATGTGGAGCAACCACTGGCCATCATTGATCGTAAAGAGAAGAGGTTAAGAAATAAAGTGGTTCCTCTTGTGCGTGTGCAATGAAAGCACAGGAAGGGATCTGAGTCTACATGGGAGACTAAAGAAGAAATGAGACAGCATTACCCACGATTGTTTGAGGAATAACAAGTTTTGGGGACAAAACCTATATAAAGGGGGTGGACTTGTAACACCTAGTTATTTATAAAAGACAAAAAAATAAGAATAAAATGAAGAATAAGAAAAAAAAGATATTTTACCCAAGTTAAAGGGTAAAAAGTGTAAAAAGGACAAAAGTTGGAAAAGTTGGTGAGCAAAAGGTGATGGCCGCCAATCACCTCCTACACACCCATTTCTTTCGGGATTTTGAGAAAAGAGAGAGAGAAGGTAGAAACTTCAGATATTTTGAAGAACAGGAAGAAGAAGGTCGAATTCAAGGTAAGAATTCGCGTGTTTATGATGTCCTTAACTGGCCTTGCCTTGGTGTTATGCTTATGTGTGTTTGTATGTTTGGTTGTGTGTGTTTTGGTGGGTTTCTAGGCGTTTGAACTCGATTTGCAAACGGGTTTGGAGAAAAAGGCTGCAAATGTGAGTTCTAGAACCCCCTTTTTACATGTTTTTAACTGCTTTGAGGCTGGAATTGCATGTATGAACATTTTTATAAAGTTGGGTTTATACCCGTATGTATGTATGTTGCGGGTGGGGTTTGATTTTGGGCTATGTATATGTTTCATGTTGTTATGATTGTGTTTCTAGGCTTAGAATTCATGACTTAAGCCTAGAATAAGTTTGAGCATGATTGGGGACTGAATTATGATGTTTAAGTGTGAAATAGGCTGCTTATGCGCAGAAATAGGGTTCATGCGCCGAAATAGGGTTCATGCGCCTAGTATGGAAATTTGCCTAAGTGTCGTCATGCGCCCGAAATCTCATGCGCTTAGAAATAGGCAAAATTTGACTAAGTGTTCATGCGCCCAGATAGCTCACGCGCCTAAGCACTCATGCGTCTGCATAGTGCTCATGCGCCTAGAATTACCTAGAATAGACTAAGTGTTGCTCATGCGCCCCTGATGAGATGTTATTTTTATGTGTTATAGCGTTTTAATCTCGAGTGTTTATATACTTTTAGTGATTATAATTGTTTGAATAGCTATGACTACGAGTTATGCTTGGTTGTAGGTAAAGAGATTAAAACAAGGGTGTTAGAGGACGGGGGAATGCATATACGAGAAGCCAAGTAAAGAAAACAAGAAATTG
>BJCM01210363.1:0-27147 GCA_018326385.1 Flaveria bidentis
TCCGGTTCCCGGTCCGACCGCCGGTTCGACCAGTTCAACCGGTCCGACCACTGGTTCAACACTAAAACGGTTTTAAACACCGAACCGGACCGGATCGAAGTCTGGTTCCCAGTCCAACCGGTCGGACCGGCCAAAACCATGGTAATTTGTTAGAAGATTAGCTACTCAAATTAGAAGTTGAACTATTCAAATACAAATGAACTTTCATAATTTTAAATTTTAATTAACTGAAAAACTCGAATTACAAAAAACGAAAATACAAATAATCATCATCTTTAGGAATAATTGAAGGATTAAAATCCTAACACTGATTGAGGCTTGCTTAACTTATAATAACAATTTGTCCGTACAGTTCTCACATATTTTCTAATGCCTAGGGTGTCGTAGTTCGATGTAGGGTATGATATGGTATCACTTAGGATGATTTTATTTTATAAAGAGTGAAGTCACTATTGGGTTACTAGAGAATACACAATTTTATAGAAAACTCACATATATAGTTGACAATTATCTATGTAAGCTTGAACCACTTAAATAACTGTAAATAGGGCGACTTAAATGCAATAAGTGATTTGTTAAACAATCAACCATAACATACATTGTATCATTCCTGTCTTTGGAAGACTCTTAATTAAATCCATAGACACATTAGACAATAAGATTGATTCAAATTGTCAACGGGTTTAACAACTCATGAAAGACCACTCTCTTAGTTTTTCTTCTTTGACAAACACTACAAAGTCTGATGTCTCATATTTTGTTTAACCATTCTAATGTATTATCATGCCATATTCCAATTCTTCGTTCTAAACTACGGATCCTTGCACCCTGCCGCTCTTTGGTTCTTCTTGAAAAGCCGTCCATCCCATAAATAAGCTATCGCCAACCCTTGCGATGGTAGTTGTATAATAGCTTGTATACATGGATCCCTTTCTAAACTCCTCAATGGGTTCCAAAATTAAGAGTTTAACAAAAGATATACAGCGTGGTAAGACCTTACATCCTTGTACTCTTGACAGGGCGTGTGTAGAGTACCTCTTTTATACACTATCTCGTGATGATACCTCATAAGTTGTTACAAAAGAAAAACACTAAAATTTCCGATAAAAATTCCAACAAAAACATTTTGTCGGAAATTACGACAAGTTTGCTACGAAAGCAAAACCCTATAATTTCTGACAAATTTTACTACTTCTGATCGATTCTTGCGCTCAGATAATAATGTGACTAAGTAGGCAATAAGTTATTAAATCAGCATTGGAAACCTTAATAACCTTGAAGGTGTGAGGAAAACTTTCATTCTTTCAACACAACTGTGAAGACGCAACGATATTCACTTGGTACAAGAACTTATGTTCTCAACCAAAAATAGAGATGCAAGACAGCTCTAAGTGCTCTTCAATTCATAAGTACTATCACCTTCC
Source organism: Flaveria bidentis (assembly GCA_018326385.1). Taxonomy (NCBI): domain Eukaryota; kingdom Viridiplantae; phylum Streptophyta; class Magnoliopsida; order Asterales; family Asteraceae; genus Flaveria; species Flaveria bidentis. The sequence goes on from BJCM01210363.1 coordinate 1,425, forward strand.
CCGAATTGCATTGTCTGTTTTTTGAAATTTCACAACAAACAATTCAGTGGCAATAACCATGGTGGAATAGCAATTGCTGTTGATTCTAATCGCGACGACGACTTGTTATGATCCTTTGACGTTTCTCCTATTGCCTGGTTTCTTGTAGTCAAATTTGCTGCAAGTGCTTCTTCTCATAGAATCAACTTAGTAGAACTACGAATTGAATCAAACCAACACAATCCGAGATGATACGGTAGTTCTGGACTTCTGGTACCAATGTTGATAACAAATTTTGAGAAAAGAGAGAAGAGAGGAGGATAAGAGAGATTTGATCAAGTTCTGGGTGCCATTTTAAATTGTTCCATGAGCATTTAAGCATATGATTTGACTTTAAATCCGTTACATGGGTAGTTAAGTTTGTTGCAACCTATCATAGAACAGACTAAATTAGATATATACTGATAATCAAATAATTAGAAACAAAGGAACATGAAAGAAACTTTTCTATTCAACAGAGCCCACCACTAACAATGCTAAATCTAATAACAAAAAACAAGTAGATCACTAGCAGTTAATCCAAAATGCTAGCCATAACCAAACCTAACCATGTTTCATCATTTACAAATAATGTCATTATTTACTTACATGATGATGGTTGATGAAATAGACAACTGATCACGGAGACAACAAATGCTGCAGTTCCCTGTTTAGATCCAGTAATGTCATAGATATTGATATGCCAAGAAGCCAGATCAACCCAGGTACAACTTCATGTCATTGTTTGTCCTACATGTTTGTCCAAAAGCACCAAATGTCAGTGACAAATGAGTAAGTTCACCACCTAAATATCAACAAATTTAAGATACGAGAATTCAGAGTTTTTATTAGGGGTCACAATTGTGTCACTTTGGCTGGTTGAATTAATAAACTCCAACACGGCTCATATATAAACAGGTTGGTTAGTTGGCCTTATCGAAGATATACTTTCTATTCTAATGTTAAGCGAGTAGATAGGTATATATATTTTTAATTAAACGGAAACGGGTTAGATAGATCAACTCCCAAATGACAAGACCTGTTTATTAAACTGGTTAGATATGACATTGAAAAAGTTGACTATATTCATGTCATGTTCATGCCTTGTCAAGATCGTCACCCCTAGTTTCCATAACACCCTAGGGAGGCAAAATATGGTTGATTGAAATTTAATGGAATCAGACTCTCAATTCTAATCATTATCAGCTTGGAGTAGCAGATTTTGTTAGAAGTGGAATGGACGGCATGTTTGGTTGAAGAACTTAAGAGAACTTAAATTGAAATAAATTTACTCAAATTTCATCAAGGAATCAAACATTCCTTCCTACAAGTGAAGAAATTCAACCAAACTATCGATGTTGTCGAAATTATAATACATATTTTCTTCTATCCTTCTTGCATCTCTTGTTGGCCTACATCATAAGGTTATCCAACTCTTTCACTAAGATCCAAAATAAAGACCCAGTATGACCCACACATCCATAAAGAGACCAGACAAAATACACTCATGGTCATGTGTCCAATTCTGTCTTTAAAGATTCCTCATTTATAGATAATATTAACTTTTAGTTGAATAAACTAACTACTCAATAACACTAAAAACATTCTTACAGGAGAATGGCTTCCCATCCAACCAGGAACATGTTGGGAAAGAAGGGCAATATATCGTTCCATTGCATCTTCACGCCCTAAATTTTCTGAACGTTTCCATGAGTTCCTGTCAAAAGGATTTCATACATTAAGAATCATAAAGAAAAAAAATTAAAAAAAGAAAAAAAAACAATCTACAAATGAAAGAGATTATAGACTATTGTAATTATTGGCAGTTTTAAAAGATTGTATATTTGTACATATCATATCAACACTAATAGTGAAGCAATTCCATTGTACATGTTGATAAATACACCATGAATCTTTAATAGTCATGTGAGTATTCTGTTCCAAAGTTCATTAAAAACTCAACTAAAGTGGAAACCGTCTAAAAAAATTGCCACATTCTTCATTTTGCATGTACATAATATAACAAAGCACCAAATATAACCGATTTAAGTGACCTAAAGGGTTCTTAGATGATGTCTACATAATCACTAATCCACATAGTCTGACCTCTTGCACATTGTTCTTTATTGTTCTTGACATATGAAAAGTTCATCATTTATATTCTTTAAATGCTCACACATATAACAATAAATAATGTAAATGTTAATACAGATCAATGCTAAAAGAGTAGATATACCAATTAGCACGAGCAGAGACCTTGAGAGCCATTGGTTGTGGCTCAAAGCAAGACCCTTCAATGGCAACCCTATGAAGCCCATATAACTCTATCTTCACCTCATTATCAATCAAATCTACACCACCACACTTGATCTTAGAATCCACAAACGCCACAGCAGCACCAAAACTCTTCTCCAATTCAGTCGTTTCAACCCCCTGCCAATCGTCATCGAAATGATCATCTTCCTCCTCAAGCTTCACTTCACCAGCATCAATGGCGGATGATACCTGCTGTACTTCAATACCCTTCACACAATCTTCATGAACCAATGATCCAACACACTCCACAACATCACTTTCCACCAAACCACCACCACCATCGTTAGATTCAGCTCTCTCAGGACTTTCATCGAACACATAACAGTCAACAACTCCACCGTCACTTTCAGCGTCTCCGATCACACACCCACTTCCCAATTCACCACCAAAACACCCAAAATCAACCTCATCACTACCGTTTATAGGATCTTCAAACAATTCATCTTTTGCCTCTTTTTCAGAATCACAAACAACCCATTCTTTCTCGATCTTTTCTTCAACCCTTATCGATGCAGTGGAATTCCCACCTTCAGAACTCGATGCAGATGAAAAAAGCTTGGCGATTAGCAGAGAAACTATGAGAGAGAAAGAGATTGAGAATAATAACTCTTGAAAAAGCTCCATAACTGTGGCCAACAAAAGAGATGTATGAAAGGCCAAAAGGGTTGGGCAAAATAGCAGATTAATGCCAAAAAGATGGATGATTAAAACAGATTATTGGATAGAAACGAATTTTGACAAGGGGAAAAAGGTATATACGATATTCCAACATAGTTTCAATGATCATCATTTACATTGTTCAGCTTACGTGTTGATGAGTGTTTTCCTCAACTGGCAAAATTTGTTGAATTTTTTAAATTGACCCCTTATGTATTTAAAAGTCGTCAACTTGAGACTAGCCTACTTGATAAAAACTTTGCTTTTTAAAAGAAAGTTCTTGAGTTTCAACTCAAACAATAACGTAATGTAAGAGTAGGATTCCTTTGCCGTTCAAAAAAAAGTAGAGTACCAGTTGTGATGTATTTATGTGAAAAAATATAGAAGTTGTTAAAAAGAAGGTATCAAAAGTCTTGAAATTTGTCACGTAGGTTATGATGCGTAAAAGTATTGCTTTAAAGTTTGAAGTTTTACAAGTTTTAAAGTCGAGATTGAACATGAAGTAGATGATGATATTAACGAGTTCAAGAACTTGCATGTTCGGTTTTGAAATCATTTATTACATGCTAAAAAGCAGGTTATGTTTGGTACTAGCTAATGAAAGGGGAACACAAACACTAATAATTATACAAAGTAGTGAATATGGTAAATTACATGAGTTATCTATGTTGTATGTTCATATTATACTTTTGGCTTTTTTATTTTGGAATTAGATTTAGTCCTCGTTATTTTTCAATCAAGAACACGTTTGGTCTTCAGAATGATTAGTTGTTAATTTTTTAATCAATAAGCACGTTGTTTCGTCAACAAAGGGACATTGAGTCCAAAGAATATAGCTTGTTACTAATCCGCAAAGAGAGAACTAAAATCATAGGTTGTAGAAATAAGAATCAAGACCGTATCACGTGAACATATAAGTATGAATCTATTAGCTAAGTAGTGAATAGACAAAATGAGAAGTCTAGGGGTTGAAAAGAGAAAAAACAATAGAATATAAAGTGGGGCTAAAAGTAGCATTCACCAAGGTACATGTGATATTTATGAGTAGTTGCTGTTCGGGTGCCAAACCTTTAATAAGAAAGCCCAATATGGTGTTGTGTCTATTCCTTGTTTGGTTGAAGTTAAAAGAGTCATGTTATTCATTAAATAAACTAAAAAGAAAACAAGGTGGTTTCATATATCAATTGCAATGGAAATATGCAAAAGAAAATAATGTTTTAGTTTGATCTCAACATCTTATGCGTTATAGTATCTATACTTGTTGGACGACAATGAACGATGACTTTTAGATACTAATAACGAAAACAAGAAAAGAAAAGTTATGGTTGTTTGTTGCAAGGGTGATTTAATATCAAACTTTTATGATAGTTATGGTATTATCTAAATTTAAATTTTCATGAGATATTTCTCTAAAGAAATGCAAACTAACTTGAGATAAGAGCATAAGTAATGATGCATGATAGGACTCCGTGAGGGTGATATCAAATAGGAACATCATCCCCTCATGGTGGCTTTACAAGTTTTTTTTTTTTTTTTAAGTTTTTTCTCGCCAATCATATTAACTCTAATAATTACAATCTCTTTTATTATCGCACAGTCACTACCACCATTTTCAGGAATATGTGGTCGTCTACATGGATTTACTTTTTCACTACAACATTGATGATCTTGTTGTTAGAATCATGTAAAATATAATTAACCTAGCTAGATAATTAAGATAAGTCAGATATTGTATCCACGAAAAGTATGCGATTATAATTTCACGTTTCGTATGCTTTTGAAGCATAAAACATAAAAGATTTAATAATTGAATTCACTAATAAATCAAATAGCCAAGAAAATACAAGATAAGAAAAAGTGATCAGTTAAAAAATTTAAAGTACAATGTATAAAAAACTAGTTTATTTACCAAGTTAGAAAATGCTACATAGACATAACTTGTTACAAATTTGGTTTGAAAGACGATTGCAAGACTAACAAAAACAGTTATAATCGACTTCATTATTATAGGAAAACAACATATCTCCAAGATCTATTGACTTCACAATTTAAAAAATCGAAAAAGAACATACTTAATATATTGTCAAAACCATAATGTATTGACCTCATGATTTTAAATACCATAAAAGAATACAATGTAGAATGTAATCTCAACGACCATCAACCTTTATAATAAAGGATTAACACAAGATAAACGAGTGCAATGTATTGATTTATGATTTGCGACTGAAAACGAACACCTTCTAGGATGTTCTTTTAATGTAGATCGGTTCGTACAACATGAGATCCAGAACAAATATTCAACAAAGCCTTTCTTTTCTATAATGATAAGCTAAACACAAACCCTAATCACCGGAACACATCCATATGATTCACTAATAAATAATAGAAACATATTCAAGTTTTTGCACACATTTTATTAATTAAATTGAATTCAATTATGCAGATATTTGATTAGAAAACTTCTACAAGTATCTCCATCAACTATTACGTTTTAACGAACAATAAGTACAAATCGCTAGAATGGAACCAGGATGTTGTCCTCGATCTTCATGAGCAAAGCAATAGCAAGCGCCAAAGGTTGAGGCCTTAGTGACCTCATAACTCATACCGTCGATTGTGTAATCTCTTATGTATGAAAAAATATCATATAATAGTAATAAAGTAATAAATTAATTTAAGTTTGATCACTTATGCATATTTTTTTCCAAATTAAACCATTAAACCATTAAATCATGTCATAATCGAATTTTCTTATATTAAGAAAGTAATAATGGATAAGACGTGGGGGTCCGAATATTTAATATATTAAAATGTATTAGAGAAACAAAAAAATAATATGTTAATTATATTAAAAAATAAAAAAATACTTGAAATTTACGTCACCGTTTCATATCAACATAAAAAAAAAAGAAAAAAAATATTCTCTAATTGCAACAAAAAGAAAACATGCTAAAAATATGTTAGAACTTATAATTTAAACAATATATGAAAACCGAGTAACCTAATTATAATACTTTTAGTTTTGAATTATTTAATTAAAAAATTTTAAAACTTAATTATTATTTTATAAAGTTAACCTCTTGAGTAATTTGAACGTTGTACGCAATGGGCTGGACCGTATTTATCCCTCAATTCCTATAGGCCTTGGGCTATTTGCCTATTTCAATCGTTGGCCCACTCACAATCCATCCAAGTTGTCATTTTTTACAAACAAAACATGAACTAGTTATCAACTTCTCCGTAAATTATAAACTCAATTTTAAATCAAAGTATTAGTATCTTATATCACATGCGAACGTTCCGAATCAAAATTAGATGAATATTATCGGGTAGGGTTATTGTTTAATCTAAAAATACTAAAAAAGATTCTAGGCCTTGCATTTTATTTTATTGTTTTTAAAGAAATGGCTTTTTGATCATTGCGTCAGATGTGCTAGACAAAAACGTTAGATTATTGTAACAAATATGTCAGGTAATTGTATCAAAATATTTTACTACATTTATCCGAATTTGATTTGAATTGAATAAACAATCCTATCCCACGTCGTCATTTTTGTTTGCCTGCTGAAGGTATCATTTTATCTTATTATTTAATGTTTATAATTATTTTCGCACATAAATAGTGTTCTTAAATACCGACTATACCGTTACCATGTGTTTATTTTCATCTACGTTTGTATATAAATATTCTTTAAAATCAAGCCGGATCACATATAATATATTTTTAAATTTCGAATATATTAGCACGAGATGCTTATTATCCTATATATTTATAATGCAAGTTGAAGAAACAGTATGACTTTGGGTTTTAAGTTTTGAGCATATTATTTATCAGATTTTTGCATCTTGGTCCTTCTGTTTTGTTTATATATTCACTCACGTGTTGTAGAGAGAGAAATATTTGTGTGTGTTTGATGGTGCCGTCTGCCGACAGATAGCCGAGGCGGTTGCCGCTCCGGCTTGGTGGCCGCCTCTCCACCTTGGTGGTTGTTTACGCGCTGTCAGTTATCCATCATCTATAAATTAGATGGTGTCGGTTGCAGTGGAGGTGTTCTTCTAACGGAACTTAAGATCCACAAGTCTGAGGTTAGATCTGATACAAGGAAGCGGTGGTGGGTCTGTGACGGTAGTCGCCAGCGGCGTGCTTGGTCAGATGGAGCTTCCTCGCCACCGATCCGTGCTCACATTTGTTGGCTTGACGGTGACGAAGGGGATGTATCTTCATTCTCTGTTTTTGGGGTTTCTAATTTTAGCTTTGTTCTATGGCTTGCTTTTGGGGTTATGGGCCCTTTAGGGTTCCCGATTTCAGATCTGTATGATTTCACTAGTTTTTTTGCCGGTTGTGTTGTTGCCGTATGATGACGGGTTCCTCTTTCATTTGTGCATAGATGCATATTTTGTCACACTGGTTGTGATGGTGGCTATGGTGGCGGTTGCATCTACGCCTCCCGTCGCCGTCGTTGTTCAGTGTGCGATATGAAATTAAATTGGTGGTGTCAATGGTGTTGAGCAATTGTTTGTTTGACGTATGTTTGTCTCTATCGGTTGTATCATTACGTCGATGATGATGAGACCTACTCATCTGAGACTTCTTTTTGTGTTAATACTGATGCTCATCCGAGGCACTGCTAGACTGATATGGTCATATGTTCACTGATAAAGCTATGTTGTTGCTTTGGGCTGATATGGTCTTTTGAATCTGTGATATACTATACCTGTATCTATTGACCTTGCAAGCCACTCATGTTTTTCAGAACACATGTTTCAAGTTTTTATGTTGTGGCTTTATGTTATTTGTATTTGGCAACTTGAGGCAGTGATGACATCTCAAAGAATTTTGTTTGTTGTTTTGGCTTGGCGATCATTTCTGGTTCGCAACCGCAACACAACATTAACGCTGAGGCTATATTTTAATAATAAAATCTAATGTTTACATAGTGTGGTCAAGGTCTATTTGAAATAAAGACGCATGATTCAAACAAAATTGTTTTTTTTCAGTATTAAGTATTCCTAGCGTTATTTTGTTGGAGTTTCTACAATTAATTTACTTACATTTGTTAGAATATGGTTTAATCCGTCCGTCACACGCGCAACGCGCGTGAAGAGAAATCCACTAGTTTATTTTAATCAACAACTCCTTTGTGTACTCATTTAGTATAGCTAAACTCTATGCATGCGTATATTTTTAAGTTTATAGATAGTTTTGTGGATGGTGGAGGATCGAAAGTACGATTACTTGGACATCATATTTCAAGGGACAATAATTTTCTTGATTATTATATACTATATAATATAGTATATAATAGTCTATATTGTACATTATTTTTTGATTAGATGACCATGGTTTTGCAATTTTTCCTTGTCAATACATGAGAAGTTTTGAGATAGACAAATTGTCATGTATCTTTGTGATTTTTTTATGATACACAAATATATCTCAATAGGTTATGCATAAAACTTGTTTAAAACTTGAAATCCTAAAACCAAGGCCTCAAGGAGGAACGTAACATACTAACATGAGCAATGGAAACAATAGCCTTACTTCGCAACGAATGCTTTCATGAGATTGACCTTGACGAAGACTGACATACAATTAATAAATTGTATTTATTTCTCTATAAAAATAGTAATATTAAGAAAAATATAACATAACCTATATAAAAAATTAAATAAAAATGTTTAAAATGAAACTTGATGCAAATTTATCTAGTCGAGTAGAGTTATAGTAAAAATATTATTTAATATAAAAAAGATTAATAACTCTAGGCTTGACATGTATCCTTTGTTATTTTAAAATGGATGACACTGTGGTTGTTATGTCAAATACATTAGTTATTGTGTCATATATGTTAAGTCATTGTATTAAATATTTTTTATTATTATGTTTACTATAACATCCAGCCTCTCATGCCGATAAATTATTCGCTTTGCTCACGAGTAACTTAAAATTTTACTTTTAGTTGTCTGGATGAAAACTCTCTATAAGGTTGTCTAGTTTGGGATCATTGCCACCCGAACACACTTAATTGTATAGTTTGCTACACCATCTTGCATGGCATAAAAGTGGCTCTGATACCATTTATATCATATAAGTCCTCATACCACTAATATTGTCAGCTTTGTTTATGAGAAGCTAATGAATTTGATTTTGGTTGCCTAGGTTAAAACTTGCAGGAGAAAACCCATCCTGGGATTGTTGCCACCCAATCATTCTTAACTATGCAGTTCTCTCATCCGCAGCTAATACATCTAAAACATGTTAATGGTATATAGGGCATGACATTCTTTATGAACATAACAATCCATTTGTTCATGACCAATGTGGGATTTACATAGCGTGTTAGAATCATTATATGTAAGTCACATATCTATTGAGGGGGAGAAAGAAGCCCTCGTTATGAGTAAGTGGAAAACTTCTCTACCAAGATGCATTATGTTTGGGCAACTAACTCATCGATTGAAAACAAAACCATGAGTTTTTGGATGGACAACCTATTGAGGATAAAAAGGACAATATCTTAGTATGCTTAATTTGCATGGGTTGTTATAGATGGTATCAAAATCATGGGCTGAACATTGTGACAACAAGGACATTGGGTTCCTTAAAAGGGTTGGATATGTAAGTATCACATCGGTTGAGGGGGAGAACGAAACGTTCCTTAGCAGAAAGTGAAAACTTTTGCTACCAGGGTGAGCAACTCGTCAAGAGAAAACAAAACCGTGAGTTCCTAAATGTACAACCCGTCAAGGAAAAAACATACAATATCTTCGTATGGTTACACATATGCTATATGTACGCTTTAAATCATCTTGTGCTATTTGTGTGAATGTTTCTTATACGTATTACATGAGCTTTCTTTGTTATTTTATCATTATGTTTTATATTTAAAGAACATAATGTTATTATTTCACAAATGTGTTTTTCAAAACCACTCATCTTAGGAGAGCATAATGACGAACAAAAATAGCACAAACACATTTATCATTATGTCTTATATTTTATATTATTTAATCATTGTTTTTTATATGTGAGTTAGTTGCCATTTTACTATTGTGTTGCATAATAGAATAAGTAGACAATAGTTATTTTATCATTGTGTTATTTAAAATTTATCATTTTACAAAAACAAAATATGTTCAGAAAAACACAAGGACAAAAAAGAAAAACACGATGACGAGCATGAAAGATACAACATGAATCACAATGGCCTGGAAACCATAATTTTTGTTTTTATATATAATGATACTGTATTTATTTTAAAAATAATATAAGAGAGGGATCAAAGCTTTAATGTTCCATGAGCAATTAATGAGATTTCATATTCCAAGAAAAAGATTTGCAACTTGAAATACAACTCAACCAGCCTTAGGCACATGCTAACCCAACATTAACCTAGCTTCACAGAAAATGTTTCCTTGTCTGCATTTTGATTCAATCACTCACTTACAACAACGTTTGTGGCTCCTTAAAATAATGTTGCATCTAGCAGGGACCATGTTTTAGGGATGTAAATCAACACTAAGCATTTAGGCACATGATTCATGACAACATTACATCAAACTGCTTCTAACTAACATGATCCTTAATTCTATTATTACATCAAACTTAACCATTATCCAGGCAGCTTGGTTAGCTAGCCCACGTGGGTGGTTCAGCTACTAGGGTCTTTGTTCAATAAGCTTAAAGTGATGTCGTGCAACGAATGCATAGCGATTTGAAACGGGCGAGTGCTTGTTTGAAATGGAGCTAAATATGAAGGAAAGCTACATGTGCAGAGACATATCGAATCTGTATCTCTATGATTACAAGAACCAAACAGTAAGGTTTTTGCATGGATTTGATTAGTATGCTGAGGCAAAATTATTATTTTTTTTGTCTTTTTCATATGACATTTATTGATCAACATTTGGTCTCAAGAAACCATTCTTGGGCCAACAATAACAACCAAAACCACCTCACTTGTATTTGTGTCACTCATATTATGTTATATTCTTTCGGGCAATATGTCACTACTAAGTATCCGACCATTAGTGGCAACGCAGGTCGCCGCAAATAGTTGCTAGTATTGCCGCTAATAGTAATAAGTAAGATGCTTTAATAATAATGCTAAATGATAAATGTATAGATATAAGTTTTTGTACTTCATAATGTAAGATGCTTTGATAATAATTCTAAATGGTGTCCTTTACAATTGAGGGACACATTCAGTGTGTAGGACATAAGTAGAAACCATAGAAACCTAATTTAGCTCGTGACTTTAACATAACCAAACCATAATAATGTATTCTCCAATACTCCCCATAGTTGGAACAGGGAGCAAATCAAAATGCTAAGACTAAAAACATAAAAATAAGATGAAATTTGGCTTCAATCTCTATCTACAGATTTCATGCAACAGATTCTACCTGAGTTACGAAAAACGCACATCATTAATTTCATTGATCTGGTAGGATTTAGAATTTTTTTTTTAACTTTTTGCTTACCATTAAAAAAACAAAACAAGAAAAAAATCACAAACAGGTTAGAGCTATCTACAACATCGGATTGTAGTCCTGCAAGGGATGACATGACAATAAGGAGAAATATGTGTAGAAGACCGTAAGCTTACAAGGGGAGCCCAAGCGGCCGCATGACAGATGGCTAGTGAGGAGCATGCGGCACGACGAAGAAGAAATGAGATTTTCTTTAAAGAAAAGGATTTCAAGAACATGTAGGCGTCAAGGGAATCTGGTCTTGAACTTGAAACCGGATTTAGAACCACAATGAAGAAACATAAAAATCACTGTAAACTAAAGAACTTGAGAACAACACGCACATGGTAACAACGACATCCTTGTGTAGGGTTTGTACCAAGTTGAGGCGAAAGTGATGACTTTTAAGGCTTGCATACAGTGGAATGATGTTATTGAATGATATCCATTACAATGATGGACAACTTTTAATCTACCTACTTCATTTAAAAAAGTAATTAAGGAAGACACTTTGATATTTTTTTTATCAAAATTTTCTTGCTTATCATGTCTATTTAATAATTACATTAATTACTAATAATATTATTTAAATCTTTTTAGATTAAAATAGTTTTTAATAAATTAAGAGAGAGATTTTTATATTAATGTTAATTCTATAGAAACAATTCTTTATAAAATAATTATTTTCTAAAACATCAAACTTTTTAAAAAATACGAAATATTTTAAAGTTGGTATTTATTAAAAGGTAAATTTTTCATAAACCAAAATATTTAAAATTGGAACTTATAATGAGGAATGTTTAATATGATATTTATTAAAACGGCTTGTTTTGATATAAAATGTTAAAATTTTTACTATAAAAAGACAGATGAAGTTTCAAAACAAAAATTTAGAAACTTAATATCACTTTTTTTATTACTTGTCTTTACTTATATGTAATTTTTATCATATTTTATATATAATATCATTTTATACTTAATAAAATTTTATTATATTTAATATTTTATTCGTATAATACACGAGTTTACCGAATTTATTATCTATAATTATAAAACAAAATTTTTGGAAGCCACATGATTTTACATTGTCCATCTAGACTCCACCTACGGATTGCACATGTGTCATTACTAAAAAATGTTAACCATAATGTTATAATAAATGCTAAAAAATGTTAACCATAATGTTATAATAAATGCTAGTGATTATTTATATACTTTTCATATTATAAAATAAAATTTTTGATAAATAAAAAATATATTGTTTTTTGTTAAAAAAAACTTAATTATTAAAAAAATAAAAATATATGAAATATGAAGTTTTTTAATACAAAGAACTTTTAAAAAATAACATTGTTTTGAAAAAAAAATTAGAGTGTTTAAAAAATAATTTTTCTAAAGCAAAAGTTTTTAAAAGATAAAAGTTAAAAAAATATTGTTATTGTTTTATTACCTAAAGTAGTTTATTATCATAATTTTAATAATATATTATCTCAAAAAAATATTTTATAATTTTTAAATATTAATAAATAACTATTAATTAAATAAATTTTCTAAAACATAAGTTTTTAAAGATGAAAGTTTGGAAAAAAATATTGTTATCGTTTTATTACTTAAAGTAGGTAATTATCATAATTTTAATAATATATTATCTTAAATATTATTTTATAATTTTTAAATATTAATAAATAAATATTAATTAAATATACTTAAAAGACGACTAGGGTGTTGGAAATAAAATGAATTCCCTACAAATCATTTTAATGATGGGGATCGTAGTTATACAAGGGACGACATGGTAGCAAAGAGTAATATGGGGCGGAGGACCGTATTTTGCAAGGGTACCGAAGTGGCGGTGCGACTAATGGCTAGTAAGGAGCATGCAACACGACAGAGAAGAAACGATGTTCTTGACAAAAAGGTTTTCGAGAAAATGCAAGTATCAGATAAATTTGGAGCTTGAACTTGAAACCGGATCTAAAAAGATTAAAGAAATAGAAAAATTACACTAAACTAAAAAACTTGGAAGCAACAAAGATATGGTGGCAACGAAAGCCTGTATAGGGTTTGTACCAAGTGATGGCGGAAGTAAAGACGTCTATAGTTTATTATATATATAACATTTTGACTCTAATGCCGTGCAAAATTTTGAAATAATATTATTAAATAATATTGATTACAAAGATAGGAGACCTCATGTAACATCTGTCATTTTTAAAAATATGGATCAAAACCCGTTTTGTTGGTTATATAAGAGCATTCACAGTAGCTTTCTTATCTTTATCCATATAATTACACTAAAAATCACTATATTTTTCTCTTTTTTTCAATTAAATAATATTTTTTACATCATTATCATTACTTTTTTCTTTCTCATCCACTCACAACCATTTAAAAAATATTAAAAAAATTATAAGGATTTGAACAGTGATTCTTCAAATATATCAATTCACAATAACATTTTCTCTCTCCTTCACTCACAACCACTAAAAACCATTCTTTATAATATACCAAACGCACTCATATACTTGTAAGGAATTCACTATGAGTGCTCTAAATCAAGCACATCATTCAAACTACTTCTTTCATTTTGGTGGTTTTAAAACAATAATGTGTTATTTAACTAACTTTGTAAAATTGGTAATTTAAATTTACATTTAATCTTCTATCTAATAAGTTTATAAACTTATGAGTTATTATATATATCATGTATGAAGTTTTAGTTATTATAGAAAAATATTAGACTTTAAAATTTTTATGGAATTTATGAAGATAAGTATATATATAAAGATTATTTCTTCTAACCACCTTAACAATTTATTAATTAATATATAACAAGATTTATAATTTTTATAATATTTTATAAATAAATAAATGGAATAATCATTTAAAATTTGGGTTTTATAAAGTATAGGGTTTGAAATGTAATTATTAAAACTTTGTTTTAAAAGGGTTGTGCATAACATGTTAAGAGTCAAACCGTAGGGACCAATTGTGTAAATTATTAAACCCAAACCTCTCACCCTCTTTCTCTATCCCCGCAATTCCGGCAGGCACTCCGGCCACCTCCGGCCGAGGTCCGGCGAGCCCCAACCCACATAGATACTTCGAATTATAACCCCAAATTGTTTCAATCATTTCGTGGAGTCGATTCGAACTCATTGAAGGTCATTAATTGGGTTCTAGCATCGGATAAGAGTGTGTACAACTCGGGTAATGGCCGAGCATCAAATACACAACGTACGACAATTAAAACTTGATAATTATCTAATTAATCGAACAGAAACTTTCGTATAATCACTACTAAACTAAATGTGTGGTTTAATTCGAGTTTAACAACCAATAAATCATCTAATCATAACCGAAACAATCAAATCAAAGACGAGACCCATTCGGTACCTTAACGTACAAATTGAACCCATTAAACAGAGGGGAATTATCCTATTCGTTCCTTTCTAATCCTTTGTACTCGCAATTCCTTAAACTTTCATTACAATGATTTGTTCAATAATCAAGTAAGCTTAACCCAGCCACAGACTCGATTTCTCATGGGGAACAAAAGCCCCATGGTTATCAACGTTTACAGAATTAATTAGTGCTTCAATTTGAGCCCAATCGAATCTAGGGTTCTTAAGGATTTGAGGATGCCTAATTAACCTTGTTTTTAAGAATTAAAACGCAATTCCTAACACGGCTGAGAGCCTTGGTTCACTGGTTAAGTCTCTTGCATATCCAACATGAGGTCCTGGGTTCGAACCCGGGCACCCTCATATATTAATTTTAAGGCTTTTTAGCCCTTAAATTAATTGTAGAAATTTTTTAATAACTATAAAAATGGATTTTGTAAACTTTTAATATTTTTTTAAGTCATCAAATCTTTTTTTGTAATTTTTTCTAAATTTAAATAATTAAATATTCTTTTTAATAAAGTATTTTTCTTGGTTTATTTTAAATAGTGATTAATGTATTATTGGTCCAAACTTTCCTTTAAATATTCATTGTTTAAATCACGTTATTTCAAATGATTATTATTTTGAAACATTATCAATCAATGTTAAATAAATAATTATTTAAATATTTATTTAAATAATTAGTTATTCATCTTTTCATTTAACCATGTTATATATAATTAGTTAATAAATTTATTCTTTAACTTTTATTTAAACTCTTAAAACTAATAAAACAATATAATTTTCTATCAATCTTTATTCTTATTTTAAGGTTTTGGATATTATAAAAATCATTCAAAGGTTTCAAAATTTTATAAAATGATTTAAATAATTTTAAGTTATCTTACAAGTTATTTAAAATAAGTATTCAAGAACCTTTACCAAATTTTAAATAATTAATTATTATTTATTTTTTTTCGCGCATCATATTTAATCTTTATTAAATCAATAAATTAAACTATTGAATCATTCACTATAATTTTTATTGGTTCATACCATCTTTATTGAATCAAAACATTATTGATTGCGTTACTATATTTTGTTTAACTTAAATATTAAAACCCTCAAATTCCAAATGAAACCCTATATCATGTTTACTCTTGAGCTATATCTTTATTTTAATCTTGAGACACCAAATCATAGGTTGAATCGTGAAGGAAACGTTGGAACCATCTCATTTTCTTATTGTTATCTTAAGTGCACCCTACATCTTGTGAGTTTTCCATGTGAGTTCTTCATGCTCATTTTTATTTTATTTCACACTTTTTAGGGTGAAACATGTTAACTTTATCAACTTACACTTATAAACATCTTGATACTTGTAAATGCACATGTAATTCATCTTTACCTTTTTGTCATGGTTATTTGTGTTATTGTAAGTGAGATACATATTTTGTTTACAATCATTAACTATTGCTAGCCTGGCGACGTCTTAGATCTTTAGGCCTGACAAGCCTATTTGGTGCTAAATCCGATGTATTGCCGACTCTTGATGACGTATGCTTGTTCATCATGGGAACCAAATACACTTAGCCAATCATATATACTTGTAATCAAGTCGAGGTTTGGTTGTAACTGTATGTGTTCTATAAACTTGCTAACTCATAACCATTGACATGAATTGCTACTTGTAATCATTTTTACACACACACACACATATATATACATATATATATATATGCGTGTGTTTAAACCATGGAAACTCACCAACTTTTAAAGTTGACCCTTTATTTTTAACATGTTTTAGGTTTTCTACTTGAAGATATCTTCGTGCTCATATAGGACTTGGACTTAGATAATTAAACATCTTATGTTGTTATTTATATTTTTTGTGTATTGTAATGACTTAATTGAATTGTATTGTTCAATGAATAATGATATTTAATATTATTTCAACTTATTAATTTCATATGCTATGAACAATCGTTTCACATTCGTCCGCCCCGATGATTCCGCCGTCTGTCGGGGTGTGACACCTCAACATGCAAGAAATAAACCAAAAGCCTTACAATCCTAATTTGACCCGTAAACTTAACATAACAACTCATAAATAATATATTCTTTAATATATATAGCCACGACTTGTGTATTTTATGAATACATAAATATAATCGGTGGTGGGGTTTGAAAGTTTATATAAGGGGGCCAACCGCAAGTCTCGAAACTCAAATAAGAGGGGGCAGGGGCGGAACTACTATATCAAGTACGGGGTCAAGTGACCCTATTGATTTTTGAACACGTAGTGTAATGTATAATACAAGATTTTTTACTGAACCCATACTTTTGCAGCAAGTGAACCCATTTGTATATAAAGTTGACACTGCATTTTAAAAAATGTTGTTGGTTTGCTGTTATTGGCGCGCTGCGAAAGTTGGTGGCCAACATGAGGTCACGAGTTCGATTCTATACGGCGTTTTTTCATTTTCTATTTAGGTGAAATTACTTACCCTTACTCTTATAACACAAATAAAACCCTAACGCCAATTACGTTTCCCCTCATTCCCCACCATGCCACCATTGACCAAGCCCTGCTGCCCCACGTTGCATACTGCTCCAGTGCCCCTTGCTCCGGTCACGATATGTTGCTGCTTACCCTGACCAGCGACCGACATCATCCTGCCGTCCAAGCCTACCCACCCATCACTGATCTGTTGCTGCTTGCCTGGTTACAGCCTCCATTCGACCCTTCCTAGTTCCTACCCATTGCTGATCTGCTAGCTTCTACTGCTCACGCCTCACACCTCATGTTAACCGTCCACCTGTTTTAGTGTTGCTCGCTTAACCCTAACTCAACCCTCGCCACACATCGATCGTTTATCTTCAAATTTGCTGGCTGCATGATTTTCACTTCGCTTTCAAGGTTAGCTTCTAACTTACTTTGTTTATTCACACCTATTTTCCTTGAGTTTACTATCTAAATTTGTGTTTAGTTTTTGTTATTTTGTTTGATTGAGTTTACTATCTAGATTTGTATTTAGTATCTAGATTTAAACCCTAAAACCTTGTATGTGCTTTTCTTAGTGATTAATATTTTTAATAATGTCTTGTCATATGAGGATTATTATCAAAACAATTGAAACCAAAGGAAAATTAGATGTTAATAAAACTAGTATGTAGTTAACTTATTGGTTGAATTGTCATTTGGGTATTTAGAAATCTAGGATGTAGTTAATTTGTTTGTTAAATTGAATATATTATTATATTAGTTCTTTAGTTCATTTAGATTTAAACCTTAAAACCTTGTTTGTGTTTTTCATATTGATCAATACTTTAATAGTATCTTGTCATATGAGGATTATAAAGTGAAACCAAGTGAAAAATAGGTGTCAAAAAACTAGAATGTAGTTAACTTATTGGTTGATTTGTCATTTGGGTATTTAGAAAATTGGTTATTCCGACCCGACCCGACCAGATTCGACCCGACAACCCGTAAAAATTTATATTGTTTCGTTATAAACCAAATCATTGAAAAATAGTGAATCTATAGGAAAATATTCCTAGTTCCGCCACTGAGAGGGGGCCAACCAAAAGTCTCGAGACTCAAATAAGGGAGGCCGGAAGTCTCGAGACTCAAATTAGGAGGCCGGACCTTATACGTTTAAAATTCGGACCGAATACACATAATTTTACACTTATGAGCGAAAATACAGATGGAGCCCAGGCCGCAAGTAAACTTCGCCTCTGAGTAAAATATCAAAAGAATTTTTTTTATCATTTGTGATTTGCGAACACATCTATTGTTTGACTACATGTACTGTTTCTTACAAATAGAAAAAGCTAAATTTAAAGTTAGGGATCAAATGAAGTGTTTTCATTTGTTATGTCAGCATCCAAACACACTATATTGCTATCTCATTTTTGTGTCTTTCTTGGCTACTACTAATCACGTACAATAAAATATGTGAGAGACCCCCTGTAAGCCATCATATTCTCCACAAATTGTGTTGCTTTCAAACCATACTAATTAAATATTTATGAATAATACTTCTCAGAGGGGCACAATATTTCTGAGATGGAGGCACATAATTTTTAGACCGGTTACACAGTAGAAATATGACTTTTCATGATTAAAAAAATAAAAAGTTGGATGGCTTAAAGAATAGTTTAAGTTAACTCTATTTATTCTCAAATTTTTTAACACTTTGAATTATGTTTTATGATGAATTTTTTGTCTTTACTAATTTGATTGTTTATATTATTGTATATTAGGTGTTATTGAAAACTTTATATTAATTTTGACCCGACCTGTTTTGGACAGACCCGTTTTTGCTCCCCGTACCGAAAATGATAGCATGAAATCATTTTAGCGTTTTGATCACAATCAAAATCTTCAATAGAGTAATAGAAACAAAGTCGTGAGATATAAACATATCTCTGCGTCCAAATTTGATGTATATTTCATAATTAACGGTGCAAAGGAGGTGTTGTTGCCAAAAATAATAATGCAACAATACATTTACATGAAATGTCATTTCAATGGATGTACAGATGTAACAGTGATGGAAAGAAGATGGGCAAAAGGTGGTGCCTAATACGACTAAGCCATGGTCACACTTGACTCAATTTATTTTAGACGACCAAATAACCCTGCTGATGTGACACATCCTCAGCTTTATCCTATCCACTCAGTTTTATATTTTTCTAAACTAGTTTTTATTAAGTTTATTCAAAACTCGACATTCGAAAATCGCTCGAAACTCATTCAAAGATTGAAAAATTGCTCGTTCAATTTTGACTAGGTTGTAAATGAGCTTATCCACTCGATTCGGTTTGTAAATGAACTGGGCACGAGCAAAGGTAATCTTGGTCGTTGCTCGCTTGATTTTGCTTAAATTATTTGTAAATATAACTTTCATATATTATATGTATTATGTATGTAATATGTTTGTTTTTATTTAGAGTCTAGTACATTAATATTTTAATTATTTATCACTTTACCCTAAGTACTTTCAGTTATTTTTAACATTATTTTTTAGATTTGTGTATACTTGTTTAAAATGTGAATCAACTAAATGTTCGTTGCCTTTGGGTAAGGTTATTGGATGGTCAAAGAAGAAAAAACGGGTATGTTGGACGTGAAAATGATCGCAATAGAGGTTGTGGACAAGAATTTTACCGTCATTTAATCGAGTCCGAGTAAAAAGTTTATTTGTCTTTAAGAGTTCTGTTTTGTTAAACTTATATTATATGTTTTTTTTTTACATTGTCTTTGAGTTGCACTTGAAACGTTTGAATGGATGTTTAGTTTTGCATTAAATCGCGATATGAAACGAGCCAAAACGAGCATCATCGAGCGCTCGGTTAAAAAACAAACCGAGTTCAAATGAGCATTTTTCGCTCGATTTGTTAAATTCGAACTGAACCGGGCGGCACGGTTTGCAAACAAAACGAATTCGAGCGAGCCTTTGTTCGCTGTGGTTCGTGAACAATCATAGTTTTTACCACGCCTGCTACTTGGCTAGGGTTTTATTGTTTTTTTCTTACGTGAGGTTAGCTTGGTAGTTATCGTCCCACTTTGTCATAAATCATAAAAGTAACTATCGAAACCGGTTTATAATACTAATATCATTTTTTTGCTTATAATCAGTTCGTTTGTCACGTTAAAACAACAGTAACTACACACTACAACAAAAGAGATCTATGACATCAACATCTATCATCACTAAAAACACATATAGGGCATAGATATGTCGATGCGGTAATGGTTTTTGGAAAATTTGACCATTTCTTTATAAAGGTAAACGGATGAAAGTTATTATAATTTGAAATTTTTATTAAACTAAATTGATTCACCACCATCATGCATTTATTTTAAAATATCAAATGCAAGCTTATTATTATTATATTATTATTATTATTATTATTATTATTATTATTATTATTATTATTATTATTATTATTATTATATGCAAGCTTGTTTTCGTTTTCGTCGTTGTTGTAAAGAATTTTTAGATAAAATTTTTCTATAGTTCTTTTAAAAGACTGATTTAAATTATTTCATGTCAAAAAAGTTAAGTGTATAGAAAGTGTTGTATTTTATAAAATAGAATAATTATTTTGATTTTCCGATTAATAAATGTGGTATTTAATTTCCTTAAAATATTTTCTCTTAAAACAATATTGATTTTAGAAATCTAGATGAGAAAGAAAGCCAAGACTAGTTCATTTGTTAGAGGATATTGCCTTTAAGATGAGATGTCTTAAGTTCAAAGCTAAACATATGAGAATAGTTTGAAGCAGTTTAAAAGTATAAATAGCATAGATATTGTGGTTAAAATAACAATGAGAGAGATGGACGTGTGTAGTAATTAATTATATGGAATTTGGAGAAAAATAAAAAAAATTGCTCCTTCAATTTGATTGAGTGATTATGAGAAAATTTAAAGGCCCTACGTAGCAATCTGAAGTGAGAAAAAAATCACAAAGAGAGGTGTGCCAGATGACAAATAAAAGTGAGGAAAATGTCATATTCTAAATTGCTTTAACCAATGCTTGAAACGCACCATCGAAGCGTTTTAGCTTCACTATGTAGCGTGGCATGTGTTGTTGATTCTTAGATGTCATACTCCAAATTTCTTTTTGATTTTGTATTAAATTATATAAAATGGTTTGCTATATTTGTTATTTGTATTTGTATGTGATTGTTCTCCATCTTTTCAAAGCAATTTTATTACTTTGATTTGATATAATAAAGTGTTTTTACTTCTACAATACAAACAGGAAAAGCATTTAAAAGCTTATGTGTGTTCAATGTGTTTTAAAATGAAGGTAGATGGGAAATTAATAAAAGGTTGTAGGCCTAGAACCCCTTCAAACAAATACCAACATGTAATTGTTTATCGAACCATTTCAACGGTTCCTATGAGATACCAAGTCTTGAACCATCGTCTGTTCTCTGCCTTCACCTCAAACCGGATGCAAACTAACCTCTTTAAGCTCCTACCTAGACGATCGAGACATCCATCGGTACGAACCAAGTTCCTACTTAACTGACATAATCATACGCCAGCACTAACTATTGAGATTACAAAGGCAACTCACCATGTATAAAGTTCAACACCGAAGCCCATAATTACAATTTGCGCAAAAGTGTGTGTGCACCCATTTGACCCCCCCGTCTTTTTCTTGCTCCTAAGAAACGGTATTAATAGAAGACATTTACTTATACATTAACCCTTGCCGAGGTTCGAAGTCAAATTTCTTTCCTTTTACATTTCTAAACCTCAAAATCATTTTAACTTCTTTCAAAATACTTCCTAGTATTATGCGGAATAAAAATTATTTAAAAAATCAATACTTTGATGATTAAGCGCATAGATGATACTAAAAGTTGTGATTGCACTTTAAGATTGAAATTACTTAGTGGCTCAATCTGAATGCAACACTCGGATAAAACTCGGTTTATAACAAGATGAATATGTGTACAAATAACACAATTAATTCTTTTAAGGTTAAAGAATTGATTCGCGAGTTGGCTTCCGAGCCCACAAGTTGAGCTCATTTTGATAAACGAGTAGGCTATGTTCTGCTCAGTTTTAAAACAACCCAAGCTGAGCCGAACGACTCATTTCATTTATAGCCTATTTTGAGGAGTTTAGAATGAATAAAAATATTTGTTTTATATGTGTCAGGTTTAAGCTGTGATTTTTACTTAAATAAGTTTTTTTTAGTAGGGTGTAGACGGGTGCTATAAGTTTCTGGTAACAACATATATTTAGAAAAAAAGGGACCCGATGAAAAATTTAGTGTTCTTATGTGCGCATTACACATTAATAGCTACGGAGATTTGATGATTGATTATAACCAATTATGTTTTAAATGTGTCACTTATATATGAACTAATTTTGGTCCGGAAATCATCTTTTTACATGGACGAAGCCAAGGGAGGGTTGACTCCCATCATCAGAAATAAGTCGTAATTCTCCTTGTAAAAATGGGAATTTTAAACGTTACTTAGACACCAATTGGAGTCAAGAATTCTATCTTGATCTCTCGTCTACGAGTCTTATTTCCACTATTGTTTATGGGAATTCGTCTTCTTTTGCATAGAGTGTTTTTTATATTACGATAAAAAAATACTGCATTTGGACTGTTTAAATTATGAGGAATGCTTCACGATCATGATAATAGTATATTGATTGTTTCTATCTATCAGTAGTATATGAATGACACTTTTGTGTGATATGTGAGACAGTTAAGTATATTTATTTAACATTCGTGCTCTTTCTGGCCCTGCCACTAAGCCAATACTATTGGAATTATCTTCTTTCTTGATTTTTCTTCTTGAGAATAAAAAATCTTTTGCGGTTTTCATAAAGTTTAACTTCTTGTCTATTTGCATGTCCTCTACTTAGCACGGCTTGACTGGGATCTATCAAACATGTCATAGGTTTGATATGAAAAGTATTACACATAAATTTTAAGGTTTCAGGTGATTTATGTTTTGGTTAACTAATCGTCCCGTACTTCTACCAAACTAATGGGGTTTCATATTTCCTTCTATATAAGGTTTCGAACGATGCAACCGTAATGCTAGAATGATAATTGTTGTTATAAGAAAATTCAGTCACAGGCAAATGATCATCCTAACTATCTCCAAATCAATCTTGCAAGTTGGATGTAAATTGGACATCAGTCTGAGGACGATATGATGTGCTTAAACTAATTTTGATTTCAAGTTTTTTCTAAAAACTTATCCATAATTTAGATTTAAATCGGTTATCTCTATTAAAAATAATGAATAAAAGCACTTTGTGTTTACTTACTTTTACATCGATATATATCTTGACCAACTTTTCTATACGATAGCTCTCACCTATGGGTAGAAAATATGTTGACTTGTTAGTTTGTCAACCATGACCTATAAACATTATATATTTTTCGAGTTCTTGGTAGTTTCATGATAAAATCCATTATCACTCTATCCCATTTACATAAGGGAAACTTCAATTATTGTAGCCGACTAGCTGGTTTTTTTATATTGAATCTTAACTTATAGGCACGTTAGGCAATTCTCAACGTAATTGGTCATGGATTTTTTCATATTAGGCGACCAATATTGATTTTGAATGTTTTTTTGACGTTTTGTTTGCCCCAAGGAGCATTTTATATTTGAACTTATTTATATTTTGCTTTAAATATATTTATATTTTGGGATCCAAATTCTCAAACCAAATCGTACGATTCCATCTATTTCTTGGGTCAATAATTTGTGCTTACCCAATATTCTTTCGGTATGGATATTCTTGTCTTTCAAAGCATCACTTTAAGCATTCTTGATTTTATCTTTCCGATTAATCTTGACGTCTATCCTCTAGGCCTTTACCCTAATAGGTTTAATTCTTGTTTTTTTTAACTTAAGGCATTTGCGACTGTGTTAGCATTTCCTGAATGGTACTTAATTTTATAATCATAATCATTAAGAAGTCTCATTCACCTTATTTGCCTCATATGTGTTCTAGGCTCTTATGATCAGACTATATTATGCCCTTAGTACCATACAAGTAGTGTCGTCAAATATTTAAAGCATTCACTATGGCACCAAATTCAAAGTCATGCGTTGCATAATTCTTTTCATGAATTTTTAGTTTTCGTGATGCTTAAGGTATAATATTTTCTCATTGCATTAACACACAACCTAAACCACTGTATGAGACATCACATGTGATTACAAAGTCTTTAACAAGTCTTGAACAACAAGTCTGATCATAAGAGCCTAGAACACACAACCTATATGGTAATGCAAGTATGGGAGCTCTTGAACTTTTGTTTCAGAAGATTGAAAGCTTTCTTGTTTTGATCCCAGTCAAACTTCATATTCTTTCGAGTCAGAATTGTTAATGATGTAGCAATCTTAAACAAGTCTTGAACAACCCTCCGGTATAAAATTTCAAATGTGTCATTGTGACGAGTTTATTTTTCTCTACTATTAGACCTAAGTTTCGTTAAAAACAAAACAAGTTTAAATATAATATATTATTATATTTAAACAATCTTTTAAAAGACTAAAGGTGTAACACCCCAACCCGAGAAGGCTGACGTGTCACTATCACGGTAGTCAAAATCCAAAACATCATTCCATTATTCATAACGATTAAAAGTTAAATAACCAAAAAGAAAACACTAGTCTAAAATCCAATAGAAAAGTCATTACATCAACTTAAATAAACTCTTCTTTATGTAGAACTCCACTCTTCACTCCCCTCTCGGATGGCCATGCTAACCTGACGTGCATGAAAACAAAAGCACGCCTGAATATAACACTCGGTGAACGGAATAACAGATAACAAAAACAAACAGATATAATGATGACAGAGGATAACATATCATATAATAACTGAACAGGGGGAACACAGGTAGCGAGCCCGTGAACCAATGTGAAATGGAGTATGGGCAGACATACAGACTATTCACCAGAGTCCTAAATGGAGTGGTGTGCAACCATCCATCAGGAAATACAAGACTAACCTAGGATCGATCCATACGCCTCTGAGGAAATAATAAAATAACAGGATGGCCAATAAAAATTCAAAGTCCGCCTTTAGAGACGCCGTGATCTCAGCTCACCGCCACGGTTGGTGCCACGTTATTGATGCCGCAATAACGCGTCTTGGTCACCCCCAAGATAGGGAGAGCTCGGGTAACAAATTTCAGAAATATAAAGTAGTCTAGTTACTTATAACAGAATCAAAAGCAAACTAACTACGTATGACAGGAATTAAAACTAGAGATGAACGAGAATAAAATATGAGACAAGAATCAGGAATCCGTACCTTAGTTCAAATATTTTTAGGCAAGAACACAAAATTAAG
>BJCM01210364.1:0-12184 GCA_018326385.1 Flaveria bidentis
GATGAGTGCGGGAGATGATCGAAAAAATATCTCTTAACGGCTTAGGAATTCACTTTTATGTTTTATATAGAATTCATTATTAGGTTGATTGATCAATTATGCATAAATATAATTATATATTTATATAAAATGGGTCAAATCTACTAGAGTGTTATGTATAAACTATATGTATATATTAATTCGATCCGAACCGAACCGAACCGAGCGGATCTTTGCTCGTGCTTGGCTAGGTTACAAACCAATCCAAGTCAATCAGCTCGTTTACAACCGAGCAAAAATTCGAACAAGCATTTTTCGAGCAAAAATTCGAACGAGCATTTTTTGAGCGAATTTCGAGCGAACATTGAGTGGTTTGAACAACCTGCCTTAAGGTATTAGAGTAATACTTAGTTATATTACATTGGGCTTGATCTATGTATGGAATTGTTAATCAATGTGGTTTTTTTAGTCTAAACCCATTTTGACCCGACCCATCCTGACCCGCATTCATTCTAACCCAAACCCATTCTAACTCGAGCCCATTCTGACTTGACATCCGACCCAACCCAACCCGTCCATCTTGCCAGGTATAAATTGTGTATATACATGTATTTTTGGGGAAGGGGTTTGATGCCTTGAGATTTAGTCTTTTTACTTTAATAAAATGTTATTAATAAAGACATGTGATAATATTATATTTATTCTCACCGAATATTTTTATTTATTTTTTAACTAAATAATTACATTAATTAATAATAATATCAAATTATTAGTTACAAACTTAACTCAGTTATAGAGTATATCATATGTGGAAAGTTGGAAGCGTTGGATGCGTCATTTTAATAGGTTGAAAATTTCATTCTAAAAAACTATACATATCATTTTAAAAAGTTAGACGCAGTTATAATCATAGTACATTAAACTAATTGTCCAAAAAATACAAATCACTAAATTTTGGGTGCATGAAATGGGCATACCTTTAATGGAGTTTAAATACACCGATTTAATCACCAGTATGACAAAAATTTTATGAAACTACGTTTTCTTAAATTTAATTCAGAGAATCAAGTTAAAGAGTTTTTTTTAAATCTTATGGTATATTTAAAGAAAAAATAAGGTACATAAAAGATATATCAAGTTAAAAGAAAACTTTTTTGAATCTTATGGTATAATTTAAGAAAAAAATAAAGTTTTTTACTTTTATCAGGAAATTAATGAGAGAAAAGAAATGAAGATAAAAGAAATTAAGGAAAGAAAAGAAATGGAAATAAAAGAAAAGACGTTTTAAATTTTCGTGTTCCAGAATTCGAAAGAAATAAAAAGAAATTAAGAAATTTATGTGTTTAATTTCTTTTCTTTCCATTTTCTTCCGTTTTGAAAGAAAAGTTATAAGGGAAAATTATTGAAAATTTTTCCTTTCGTTTCTTTCTATTTCACTCCTTTAAAAAACTCGGAAACACAAATTTTTTTGTTTCCTTTCATTTTCCTACTTAAAAAAACTCAGGAATACAACTAGTGTTCACTTTCCTTTCACTCTCCTTAAATGAGACTCGGGAACAGAGCGTCACTTTTTTTCTTTTCTTTCGTTTATTAATCTCGGGAACACAACGTTAACCCATAACTTTTCACTTTTTGTAATTTAACCTTACAACATTTTTCATTTTCAACTTTAATCCCTTATACATTTCATCGTTCGTAAAATTATGTTTTACGTTTCGTTCCAAGTTTTGTAATTTAACACGGTGCAACATGCATATGTGGTTCATCATTTTCACGTTTTCGCATTACATTGCGTTCTAAATTTTGTGACTTAACATGACGCAATGTGAATGTGTGGTTCAACTTTTTAATGTCTATTTGACCCATTTGACAAGTTTATCGCAACACGCGTATCCTAGATCAACTTAGTTAAATTTTTTCTATGTTTTAAGTTTCGGTCTAATTTTTCTACACTAACACACCACAACTTCAGTGTCGATGGTCGCTGATAGTTTTGTGATATTAGTGTTATTTGGCATGATTTTACGCCCCCTGCCACAACGCGGATGCTTAATTCTAGTTTACAATATAGAGTGTGTTTGACTATACATCCTAAAAAGTGTTTGGCAAAGACATAAGTCTTTCTCATTTTAACTTATCAACTTGATTTGAAAATAAAAACTCCGTAAGTTGAGTTCCCCCAACTTATCAAAACAACTTCTCCTTATACCACACAAAAGCTCTAATTATTTTTTTACATAAATAAGCTTACCTAAACACGTTTCAAAAAATAACTTATTAACTTACGGATTTCCTCACCTCATAAGCCCTAATTTCCTCACCTTCTTTAAAACTTAATTTCCAAACCGCTGTTGTCGCAAAACACTTCGTCCTCCAACAAAAACGAACGCGAAGCTAACTTTCTCTTACAATAATACAGAAATCGATCCACCGATCGGAGATTAATAATCACAACCGAAGATGGTACGTACTATAATTTGCCATGAACATCTTGTTTTTTTATATATTTTTGTTGATTATTGTGATCTTATTCATCTTATAGATCGCCCCTTTTGAGTCAATTAGGGTTTTGCAATTTGTTTAGTATTTCTGATTTGTGAAACTAGGGTTAGGCTTCTTTAGCGTAAATGGAGAATTTTGGATCTATGGCATGTTTCAGTTTTGCAAGGTGATGAAATATAAAAGGAATTTGGGGAATTTAGGGTAAATTGCGTGAAATTGGTATCTGATTAAACGTTTTCGTTGCTCTAACAATGGATACTAAGAAGAAAGTGTTTATATGGTGTTTTAGAATCAACTGCTGTTGCTAGGTGGTATAAATCAATTGATGTATTGCATACTTATGTGGAACAATACTTCTTGTCTGTTTGTATAGATTATGCGCATTGTTTGATTTAGCTTTACTGTCTTTGACTTGGATGTGCGGTGTTTATGCCGAAGAAAATTTATATATTTGTTTTAGTAGAGTATGATCAATTGAAAAGACTTTAGCAATGGCCTAAATCTAGAAGGAATGATTTCTACCATTAATAGAGTAAAGGGATTCTGGATTTATGGGTGTAACTTACAAGGTTGCACCCTGTTCTATTTGAACCATAGATTTTTATTTAGAACATCAAGATTAGGCACTCTAGAATCAAGATTTTGAATTAGGATTTTTGTGCCAATTTCCATCTAAATTGGCCCTTTTTAGCTCATACCATAGCAGCTTAGCTACCATTTTCTGAGTTGAATTGAGTCACTATATTAAAGTCTTCGTTGTAAAATTCAGTGTAATGTAGATCATAGTTGTCGAAGGCATAAGGCGCACCCAAGGCACAAAGGGTGAGACTTGGGCCTAGCAGCCTAGGCCCAAGGCGCTTAAAAGGTGAGGACCTGAAAGGTCGAGAGAAGCAAGACACATAGCATAAAGTCATAAACATATCATTTTTAGGGTTTTAGACATCTTTAAGGCTAGTTTAGGGCTAGTTCCAGGCCATTTACGGATGTTTCAGACCAGTTTGGCAGGAATTTGCAGAAATTGCCAAAATCTATTGGATTTGACAAGAAGCTAGCCGGAGTGCTGGGAATGTGATGAGGTTCCTCTCACTTGAGCGCCTAGGTGACCTTTGACAACTATGTGGATATACTAAAGGTTCTTCTAAAATGATTTGCATAATACTTTTAAGTGTATACAGAAGATTATAAACCAATATATACATAATCATTTAAGTTTCTCCCCCAGGTTGTTACTAATAGGTGTTTGGTGTATGAAACCTACACGCATATCGTCAGAATGATATGAACAAAATTTAGAATTATTTTGTTAAACATATAACACTATTGTGAGTTGATGCACTAATAATTGTGAATGATTTTGATTTGTTATAGGGGTCAGTATCTTTTGCTTCATGAGTCTGACTCACAAATACTGCAACTAAAACACTTTGACATTTGTTTCTATATATAGAGAAATTCGAAAAACAAACCAAAGTTAAGTAGTTATCTTTGAGGGTTGTTCCTAAATATAATTATAAATAGACGTATATATTATTCAGCTGCTAATATGATTTTTCATAAGCTTATAGTTGCATTCTCTCGTATGTTACATGTTTTTTTCTCTATATGTCAAATTTATTCATTAATTTGAAACTTGTGATTGTATTCTTGTGGGTAAGCAAAACCATTTTTCTTGAGCTGGTATCGGTTCTTTATTTTTAATTCATGAACTTCAATCTTGACTCATCATGTTGGAGTCTAACTGCATCATTATCTTTATGTTTATGGTACTCAAATATGAGCTTGGGATAATGAATATCGTTTTTTCTGCAGTCGTCACTTGCAGCTGCTCGAGCAGACAATTTCTACTATCCCCCAGAATGGGACCCCAAAAAGGTATGTTGTTAGATCACTTACTTACACGTACAATGAATGCTTGGCTTTCTGGTGTATCACATCTATTTTCTTTTGCAGGGTGGCCTGAACAAGTTTCATGGGCAACATGCCTTGAGGGAGAGAGCAAGAAAAATAGATCAGGGCATCTTAATCATAAGGTAATCATCTTACCAGCACTTTGTTAAGAGCATGTGATTTGAGCATCTATTTTCAACTTCGATATGTAAGACTCCAATGCCAGTGGACTTGAACACAAAACTCATAAGATCAATTTGGCTTCTTTTCTTTTAATATTTTCAAGAATTACTGGATAGTGATTTTTTAAAATTGTAATACCAAAGACTGAACATGACACTTCTGTTTTATCGCATGCATTTCTGATGCTTACGGGAGTTGGATTCATGAACCAAAATAATTTGAATAATTTTCAGGTTTGAGATGCCATTCAATATCTGGTGTGGTGGTTGCAATTCTATGATCGCAAAGGGTGTAAGGTTTAATGCTGAGAAGAAGCAAGTGGGAAATTATTATTCTACAAAGGTAAATTACATTTTCAAAACTTACGAATAATATCATATGTTCAGCCTTTTTGTCTTGAGTCTTCATGTTGGTTCCTGTTCTCCTTACTCAGATATGGAGCTTTACGATGAAATCTGCATGCTGCCAGCATGAAATAGTCATTCAAACCGATCCAAAGAACACCGAGTATCTTGTCATTAGTGGAGCTCAAAAGAAGGTTGAAGAATTTGATACTGAAGATGCAGAAACTATGGCACTTCCTGTTGATGAAGGTCAGCATGATTACCTGTTGACCATTTTGCACCCTCAAACATTACTTTGTTTTTTAAAAAAGTTAAACTCCAAATGTTGATGAAATTTATGTTTTGCAGAGAGAAGCAAGCTAGCAGATCCTTTCTATCGCCTTGAACACCAAGAACTGGATTTAAAAAAGAAAAAGGAAGCAGAGCCGTTGCTGGTGCGACTTCAACGAGTATCTGATGCTAGACATTCAGATGATTACTCCATAAACAAGTCCCTGCGTGCCAAACTTAGAGTACATTTGTTTTTAATCATAACTTTTTCTAAATAAAATTTAGCTTTTTTAGTACTAGTACTTAATTTTGATTCTTTTAATGATAGGCTCAAAAGAAAAGAGTTGCTGAAGAAGAGGTGGCTGCAAGGAAGATGGGACTCGGGATAAGACTACTCCCAGAAACAAAAGAAGATGTGGCAGCTGCTAAGCGGGTCAAGTTCTCATCGAACTTTAATAAAAACAGGGATGAGAAACGTGCATTGATCAAATCTACATCAATTTTCTCAGACTCATCTGCTTCATCAAGTTCAAGAAGGTTGGAGCTCGAGTCAAAACGAAGAAGAATAAATGCAGCAACAGCATCTAAGTTGCTGACTGGGGGGTTTAAGCCATCATCATGGTCAAACATTGCTGGATCTTCAGCTCGTAAGAACAGGTCTTAAGATTGTCACTCAAGTGATCAAAATAGGGGTCACTTTGTGTTTTGATTTATGTCCTTTTGCTTGATATAATCTAGATGCATGGTTTTCTGCTTGTGTATATTTCATAAGATGATGTTCTTTTATGTACAAGTCAAAGGTGTTTTATGACATACGTAAGTCTGAAGTTCATGGTTGAGAAATATTATCGTTCACATAGGAGATGAACTGCTTGACTCTTGCACATCCTTGTTCCACCCCCATGACTCTTTTATGTTGTTGTCTTTCCCCATTGTGATCCCTAGCTGCCTGTGTAATGTTGTTCACCGTAACCTCTCACTTGACTTTTGCGTCCCCACAAACTCGACCATCTATACCCGTGAGGTCTTCTCTTTGAGCACTATATAATCTTCTTGCTCTTCAAGAACTTATCTAATCCTAGACTTAATTTTCAGATTTACCTTGGCAATATTTCGTTTGACAACTATTTTTGCGACAAATAGTTGATTTTGAGTCACCATTATCTTTCCTGGTATGGCCTTGTAGTCATGATGGCTCTTATTGAACTATGATGGGTTATATTAGGTCATTTTGGGTCTTAATAACTTATATTGGGTTGTACCAGTCATATTAGATCATAGTGGGCAATAATAGATCATATGGTGTAGAGTTTACCCGATGCTTAACTCATGCTTTGTGCAAGGTCCGGAAGGGGCTAGATATCTTTGTGATTTGATGTACATAATTTAACCTTACACATTGTGTATAAGATTGTTTTTCACGACTTAAACCTAATAATAGATCATACATGTCTTAGTTAATTGTATTAAGCCTTTAATAGTCATAATAGCTCTTAAAGGACTTATCAGACCATACTTGGTCTTGAAAGGTTATATAGTATTGTAGTATGAGATGCTAAATCACAATGGTTGGTATAGATCATACATGTGTTGATAGTTTAATGATATTATGTCTTAGTAATGTTTATAGCGCTTGATGGACAATGATCGACTTTATTAGGTTATAATGGTCCATTAAACCTTATGATCTATTATTGACCATTAGTCCATTACGATCTACTATAACTCGCTTCAACATCAGTCGAGTTAATCCTTTAAGACCTAATATGATTTGATAAAACCCCAAATAATTGACGAAACTTGTCATAGTCCATTAAGAGCTATCACGAATTCATGACCATTAAGCCTCAATTTGGTCCACCTAGAAATCTATGATTTACTGTTGCTCATTAGGATCTAGTATCATCACTGAAACCTGTTTTAACTCTTTAAACTAGTAGTGATGATAAAATTTATTATCGTTCATTAAAAACTTTCATGATTATTAAGACACATAATTTAAAATAACTAACCATGATGACCATCATAATCAATATAAACCTAACTAATATATATTAACCCTAAATAAATCACTGAACATATTTGATAGATATTGACCATAATTGACTAATATCACAATTTATTGACCAAATAACACTTAAATGTTTCATTACTTTCTAAAAAGCATAACATAAACTCGATCATTTTCTTTTTTAGAAGTGCTGATAATAACTCTACACAAACTAGTGACAAAGACACGTCTAAGCTTATTCGGACAAAAGTTATTTTTTTAAAGATTCGTTGTTCGCCAATAGTTGTGGTTTAAAAATTACAATATTTAGAGTTGATAAAAATTTGAATTTGTAAATAAGAATATTTTTTTATCATTATTGTTAATAAAATTTAAAGATTTTGTAAAGGAACATTAGAGGGAAAAAGAAAGTAAAAAGGTTTAAAGAGAAAAAGAAAGCAGTAGAAACTTTGAAGAGAACTACTAGAACTATAAAATTAAAAATGAAAACGTTATATATTTTTATACATGTATATATACTATTAGTGATATATAAAATATTTTTTCTTTTACTTGGAACTAGTAGTATCCATCACGCGCGATACGCATGTTATGAACGGGGCTCGGAAGAAGCTCTCAGTTGGGGATGCTAACCATAAACAGCCGCCATGCCAAAGCAACCGACACATTGTTGTTTATCATCACAACCTGATATTGTACTATATAAGAATAGTGCAATAAAAAGAAACATAGATTCATGACTCAGATGAAACACAACATCATCATCAACCTGAATTAGAAGGGGCATCACTCTAGTTGTGGTTCTTAACCATAATCGACAAAACAATTCTCCCGACAACAGAAGCAGGTCAATAGGCAGCTCAACTTAAGCATAATCGACACAACAACGTAGTCAACGAAAGCTTCAGGTCATATGAGCTTCGGCTCGGTCTAATATGAGCTAGGATCACTAATCAAATAAAAAAACCAAAACAAATCTATCCAACAAATAAAACCCTAGATAAAACTAGGAATGGAAACTACAAATGAACATCAAGCCAATAGTCTCAGATGAGGAAATTCCCGTAAAAATGAACATCAAGCCAATAGTCTCAGATGAGGAAATTCCCATCATCATTGATGTTATGAATTACAAAGCAAGAAAGACTCAGATAAGGTAATCATCATCATCACCAACGTAACAAGTCACCTAACCACAAAGTTTCATATACATCACTTAAGAACATACAATTAGATTAAAAGAAAATATGGAAATCCTAATGCTTCAATAAAACAAAGAGGAAATAAGAGAGAGAGACAGAGGAAGAGGGGCCACAACAATTGTCAAACCATCACCATCGACACCCTGACTGGCATCCAGACCATCACGGTGGCTGAAGACCATCTCCAAATCTACCGGAAATGGGACGCGGAGTGGTGGTTGGAGTTGTAGACCCCACAAACAGGGATTTTCCGGAGCACCACCACCAAACAAGAATCGGAGAAACACCATGACAATCAGGATCTGTCGGACGACCGCCACCTCTGATGCATCTGTGTATCGGGAAACGGATAGCCGGCGACCCAGGTCGCTGATAGCTCCACCCCCACATGCCCTCTCTCTCACTGTCTTTTCAAATGAGAAATACACAAGATCAATGTTAAAACCAAAGAAACCCGTAACACGAAGGTTATATTCCATGCACCAAAAAACATCTTACTGTTCATTTTATTGCTTTTTATACATATAGGAGAATCCGTTTGTAAACCCGTTGATGAATTTATATATATATATATATATATATAAATAAAACCGTTGATGAATAATATACATATATATATATATATATGTGTGTGTGTATGTATATATATATATATATATATACATACATATATATACATACATACATATATATATACATATATATACATATACATATATATATATACACATATACTAGAAGGGTGTCCGCGCAATGCGGCAGGACAACATTTTATATTCGACACGAGTTTCTAATTTTTGTTATTCTTATAGCAATTTCACAAAAGTCTATTTTTTCTAAGCTAAAATTTAAACACCAAATAAATGAATTTTATATGACAACTTGTACATTTATGCATTAACTTATTGTACCTTACAAAATACATATCGGTTTAGCAAACAATTTACACCAAAACATTTAAAAAATACTTATTTATGATTGTAGTATCAAAAAGTTTTTAAACAAGATAGATTATTAAGGTTTTTTGGTTTATGGGTAGATAATGTAAAGTTTTATGTAATTTATAGTAATTATAAGATTATTATGTATTTAATTGTAAGGGTTAATTTGTAAATAATGATAAAAAATACTATTTTACCTTTAAAATTGGTTGTACTTTGTGCATTGAATGATGTAAGTGTTCTTAATTTAATGGTATCTTAAAATACCCTTCTTATATGGTATATATATATATGTCACACCCCAACCTTGACGGCGGAAACGTCGAGGAGTGAGAGTTAAGATCGTTCACAGACACATAACGCTATTATTAAATTAAAAAATATTATTAATAAGTTTTAAAGGTAATATTACAAACATAACTCTCATATAAAGAAAACATAACAAGCTTGTTCATTTATTTAACTAGGTCCATTTCTAGGTGTGAACAACTTAAAAAATGGCGATCAAGCTTGAGTATTTCCTTAAACATGTTAAAAATAAAAGGTCAACATAATGTTGATGAGATTTCCATAGTTTTTGATACATGAGTATATAAAAGATGGAAATTCATGTTGTAAGTTAGAGAACAAAGTAACTAAGGATGTAAGACAGAATGCACAATCAAACATCGATAAAGTTTTACAAGTCTCAAACGTTTAAAAGTATATACGATTAGCTAAGTATACTTGGATCAACCAAGCAGGCTTGTCTGGCCCATAGATCTATGACTTCGCTAGGCTAACAATAGTTAATGATTGTACATATATTCGACATTACATGGTAGCCACAAAGTTCAACTAACCACAACATACAGATGAAATGCCTAAGTTTACAAGAATCAAACATGTTTACAAGTGCAAAGTTTATAAAGTAACATGTTTCACCCCAAAGTGTAAAAATATAAAAAGGGGTATAGAAATACTCACATGGAAAACTCACAAGATGTATATAAGATGATGATAAGAATAAATCGAGGCTCCAATGATTTCCCTCACAAGTTGCCTAAACGTATAGATTTCAAGATTAAGTTTGATAATAAGCTTAACAATGAGACGTGACCTAGGGTTTCAATTGAAATTTGGGGGTTTTAATTATTAATTCAATTGAAATAATATAACGCAATCGATTTTGTTTTGGTTTAATAAGGTTGGAATAAAATAAAAAAAATAAGAATTCAATAATTTAAGTTATTGGATTAATAAAGATTAAATGTGTTGTGTGGAAAGTAATAATTAATTTACTAATTAATTATTTAAATTTTGATAAAGGTAATTAATTAAAAATGTCCTTAAAATTTTCTAAACTCATTTTATAAAGTTTTGAGCTTTTATATGATTTATTGTAAAAGTCTTGTAATATCAAGCCTTTAAAAATAAGGTATATTAGAATGTTATATTATTTTATAAGTTTCAAAAATCTTAAATGAAATTTAAAAGAATAACTCTATTAGCTAATTATATATTTAATATAGTTAAATGAATAGATGAATAATATTTAAATAATTATTAAATAATCATTTGTGTAGTTTATTATCTAAAGTATTTATAACATGTAGGTTTAATACGTTTAAAATACACCAAGTTTAAGTTATAATATATTTATAACATATAAAAAGACTTAATATTGTTTTTATAATCTTTTTATTCTTTAATTTAAGAATTATAAGTTTTAAAATCTTTAAAAATTAACTTAATAATTTCTAGAACGTTTTTAGTTAACAAAATAGTTTTTATTTAGATTCATTATTATAATAAAAAATTTCTAATTTAAAAATGTCTAAGAAAACAACTAAAATAAAAACATGGTAGAGGCAGGGTTCGAACCCCTGACCTCCCATGTAGCATAGATGCAACTAACCGGCGGGCCAAAGCCCAACACTTGTTTAAAATTGCAAATTATATAATAAGAATACTTCTTCAAATAAACCCCAGTTCCTAAGAACCCTAAATTCAAAAGATTCCCAATTGAACACAGAATCATACAAGTTAATGGAATCAAGGTTAGGGCTTTGATCACACATACATAATCGAGCTTGTGTATGCGTTTAATTACCTGATTTGAGGCTGATCCGATGGTGATAAGAAGAACCATCTCGCGACAATGTAAAAGTTGATTCAAAGTGCAAACATTGTTGTTAATCAAATTAACCT
Organism: Flaveria bidentis; assembly: GCA_018326385.1. Classification (NCBI taxonomy): domain Eukaryota; kingdom Viridiplantae; phylum Streptophyta; class Magnoliopsida; order Asterales; family Asteraceae; genus Flaveria; species Flaveria bidentis. The sequence goes on from BJCM01210364.1 coordinate 11,510, forward strand.
TGCATATAGATTCCAAGGTCGAAAATAAGCAAAAGCCCTTTGTCAATTTTGAGCGAAGGTGCCCGGAAGGTGACGTTCGACTAGGTTGCAGGTGCGAACCAAACGTGGTGATCGATTGTGATAAGACAAAGTGTTTGAGTAGTAATTGATGATTTAGAATGATTGAGGGGACCGATTAGGACATTAGCCCTCTGTTATGAGGTATTGATTTAATCGGTTTCTCTATGAACGAGTTAAGGTTTTGAATTAATGTTTCGGTTTCGGGTGCACAGTCTTAACGACCGAATTAATCCAATTAAAATCGTATTCAAGTTCGAACTGATATGCCATAGTTAATATTCGGTTTAATCGCGTTTATGTCGAGCGTTTTGGTGGTGTTGACCATCGCCGGAGCGATGGCCGGAGGTGACCGGAAAAAAAAAAGTCGACGGGAAGGGGAATAGGGAGGGCGGTTTGGGGTTTTACACATTTGGCCCCTATGGTTTTTGAAAGTTATCATTTCATGTAAAAACTTTTAAATTTAGTTTTAAAAATTACACATTCAACCCTAATCTTTATAACACTCATTTGAATAATAAACAAATTAATAATTTGTTAAATTTTATAACATTTATAAAACTTGTAAGCTTTATAACTTGATTATTTATTGTAAATAATTAAAATTTATATTTACTC